>SEYY01019432.1:7500-15000 GCA_009176605.1 Armadillidium nasatum
AAGATTCGAATCAATTCCAGGCGGACTGAACCGCAAAGAAAATGGTCAGGAAAGAAAGTGAGGTGAACGCAGCGATTTTGCAAACTCAGGCAACTTCCTGATACAATTTTTTGGGGGTTCACGGGGCCCCCGCGGGGCCCCTTCCCCAGACTTGAGGCCAATTTCAATGGGTTGAACCCCCCAAAATGGTGTCAGGAAAGAGCGTGAGGTCAATTTGAGCAGAGTGATTTGCATTGCAAATCAAAATCCCGTTTGGCATTAGGTTGCCAGATTTAACTACCTCGAAAAAATCTGGCATCTGCCGAAAGCCAATATACTATATATATATATATATATATATATATATATATATATATATATATATATATATATATATATATATATATATATATATATATATATATATATATATATATATATATATATATATATATATATATATATATATATATATATATATATATATATATATATATATATATATATATATATATATAGTGTATGTGTGTGTTTCTATTTTCAGTTTATTTTTTTATATTTTCTCCTAAAGGCGTTATTTGCGTTGCGTAATGCAATAAAATGCAATGCAGTAAAAGCTCAAAATCTTGATTGCATGATTGGAGCAAACAACAAAAACGACAACAAGAACACGTGCGTTATAAACCCAATGCATTTTCTCATGCTCGGGCTCGGGCGTGGTGCAATTTATTAATAAATTTTTTTATAATTAAAAAGCAATGCTGGCAAATGTATTTTCATTATCTTATTGGTTAGCACATTAATTATTGATATATATATATATATATATATATATATATATATATATATATATATATATATATATATATATATATATATATATATATATATATATATATATATATATATATATATATATATATATATATATATATATATATATATATATATATATATATATATATATATATATATATATATATAATATATATATATATATATATATAATAATAATAATAATATAATAATAATAATAATAATAATAATATATATATAATATATAGTAATAATAGGTAAAATAAAATAATAATATTATTATTATCATTAATTTATTATTATTATTATTATTATTATTATTATTATTATTATTATTATTATTATTATTATTATTATTATTATTATTATTATTATTATTATTATTATTATTATTATTATTATTATTATTATTATTATTATTATTATTATTGTTATTATTATTATTATTACTATTAAATAGTAGTAAAATAAACTTTAAAAAATAAATTTTACTAAAACCTTAATAATATTAGGAAACGGAAGAAAAAATTATTACTAGTATTATTATTATCATTATTATTATTATTATTATTGGTATTATTATTAATATTATTGAAATAATAATAATAATAATAATAATAATAGTAACAATAATAATAATAATAATAATAATAATAATAATAATAATAATAATAATAATAATAATAATAATAATAATAATAATAATAATAATAATAATAATAATAATAATAATAATAATAATAATAATAATAATAATAATAATAATAATAATAATAATAATAAATAATAATAATAATAATAATAATAATAATAATAATAAAAATAGTAAAAATAATAAAATAAAAATAGAATTTCTTTGAATTTCAAAAGTTATAAATTCTCCTTTCCTAAAATTTAAATGTAACTCTAGAAACCTTTTCTCCAGCTTCTAGAAGAACGTTGTTTGAAAAATATACAGGGTGTCCTTAAAAATTTTATATCATTTTTATTATTATTATTACGTGATTAAATGATATAAAATTTTTAGGGACACACTGTATATTATTGATATTTATTTAGTCTGTAGGTGTTACATAACCAAAAAGTTATAGAATACAAAGTTCTCACTGCAAACATTATTATTAAAAAATAAAACAATAAAATAAATAAAAAATAATAAACAAAAAAAATTAAAGGTTCATCATTTATGATTGCCTATTTTGGGCTCAGAAAACCTGAGGGTGCTGTGAATGCAGAGTCAAAGATCACAGAAGGGTATATTATAGGAGATAGAGTTGTGATAGTGTATTTGAACGTGAACAGGTTGAAGGTTATATAGTAGGTGGAAAATTGAAGCCATCATGTTTTCAGTCAATAAGACAAATCATAAAGTGAAGGTGTGTATCCACTTGATCCAACTTATTAAAAGATTCTTTAAGAAATGTTTCTTTTGATTAATTTATAAAAATGAAGCAATTAAAAGTAGACATTTGTAAGAGAAACTAGGAAATGAAACAGAGAAGAGTTTTAATAAAATCTTTATGATAGATCAGTTTTATTAAAATCTTTATGATAGATCAGAGTTTTAATAAAATCTTTATGATAGATCAGAGTTTTATTAAAATCTTTATGATAGATCAGTTTTATTAAAATCTTTATGATAGATCAGAGTTTTATTAAAATCTTTATGATAGATCAGAGTTTTATTAAAATCTTTATGATAGATCAGAGTTTTATTAAAATCTTTATGTTAGATTAGAGTTTTCATAAAATCTTTATGAGAGATCAGAGTTTTAATAAAATGTTTATGATAGATCAGAGTTTTATTAAAATCTTTATGATAGATCAGTTTTAATTAAATCTTTATGATAGATCAGAGTTTTATTAAAATCTTTATGATAGATTAGAGTTTTCTTAAAATCTTTATGAGAGATCAGATTTTTAATAAAATCTTTTAAAATCTTTATGATAGATCAGTTTTATTAAAATTTTTATGATAGATCAGAGTTTTATTGAAATCTTTATGATAGATCAGTTTTATTAAAATCTTTATGATAGATCAGAGTTTTATTAAAATCTTTATGATAGATCAGTTTTATTAAAATCTTTTTAAAAGTCAGAGTTTTTATTAAAATCTTTATGATATATCAGAGTTTTATTAACCTAAAAGGCCAGTAGAAATACAAATTACTCGATAATGTTGTCAAGATAATTTAAATGTTATTCTTGGAACAATTTTATTAACCTTAATCTTTCGATCATGTCGACAAAGTGAAAAAAAAATTTGTTTTAAAAATCTCCATTTCACTGGCATTACCCTTTTCGTGGAAACAAGCTTTTCTAGGTAGTATATACCTAGGAACCCTATAGCTGGATCGAACTGTAGCCCTCAAGCATGTGTGTCAAACACTCTACCCATTTTACCAAGGTAGACGGTAGACGAAATCTTGTCACAGTTTCTTTAAAACAAAGGTAGAATTATTAATCCTTCGATCATACCTCCAAAGTTACATGAAAATACCATCCTTTCCATTCCACCTTAAAATTGGGACATTAGTAAGATTGTTTCGTAAAATATAAGGAGAAGAATCGATCAATGGACATCAGTTACGAGACAATATTAAAATGACAGTAGTTGCCCCAAACATCTTGTAGGATTCCATGATTAATATTGATTTTTTTAGGAAATAAAATGAAAAAAAAAAAATTTTAATTTGATGCTTGGAGATAAACACTCCAAAAAATCTGAAAGATTCACCATTTAAAAGCTTATTCAAAGGAGAGAAAAAAAACAAAATTGGAGAAAGTGGAATGAGAAGAATGTGTTGATGGTATGTACTGAATGTTCTGTTTTGATGTATCTTTTTGAAGGTAACCAGAAAGAGGCAAGCAGTTAAAACCGGTGAAAGAGGTTGAAAACCTCCGTACAATAGCAGCGAAGTTGCATGAAAGATAATAACGTCTATAACTAACTACTTTGGAACCACAATACAATCATATCATTTTGGTACGCATGAAAATTATCATTAAAAAATATTGCATTTTGAATTGGCTTTATCCTTATTTCGAGTATCTCTTCTCTTTACAATACTGATCATAATATTTGTCAAAACATCTTTCTTATAAACTCGACAAAAGCAACCTCAACTATTCCAAGGACATATTAAATATATATATGTATGTATGTATGTATGTGTGTGTGTGTGTAAGTCTCGTGTAGACGTATGAAAGAGAAGAGATAAAAACCGTTATAAAGAAGAAATGAGCAAATCAAACGAAACAAGGAAAAAAAGAAGAAAAAATTAAACTGAAATGAAAAACAACATTTGTTAAAAAGAAGAAAAAGAAGAGAAAAAAAAATGATGAGAAATAAAATAGAACAGATTTAGCGCTTTACAAACGAGTTATTTTTTTTTAAAAACCGCTAAATCAAAATCATAATAAAGAAGAAAAAGGTAAAAAGGGAAAATTCCCTCCAAGGGAGATAAAACTCCCTAAAAAGGGAGACGAATTCCCCTCCAAGGAAGAGGGAACCCCCTTTCCAAAGTAAAGGGAAATTTCTCCCTAAAAACATTCTCTAAATAAAGGGATAAGAAATTTTCTCTTAATTATATAAATAGTATTTAAACAGGAATGCATTTTTATACAAATAGGAAAAAATATCATGTTCAACTATGAGGGATTTTTTTTTTCTTATTTGCGGTGTTTTTTCCCTCTTATTTGTTTGTGTGTTTGCATGAAGACTTGTTTTCATTTTACTGTTTGATTAACGTTATTTTCTTACTGTTTATCTCATTTTTAAGATAAACATGCATGAATTCGTCATTTAATATGCTTGTATGTGGGTATATATATATATATATATATATATATATATATATATATATATATATATATATATATATATATATATATATATATATATATATATATATATATATATATATATATATATATATATATATATATATATATATATATATATATATATATATATATATATATATATATATATATATATATATATATATATATATATATATATATATATATATATATATATATATATATATATATATATATATATATATATATACTCATTATTATTAATTATTATCCTTGTTATTATTATTAATAGTATTATTATTAGTAGTATATTATTTTCTATTTATAGGAGTAAAGTTTATATCTGAAAATTTCAAAATAAATAAATTTCATTTAATCTTTTACATTCAAACGTAATTATTTATGTTAAAAAAAAAATATAATATAAAATAATAATATTTTTAAACTTTTTTGAATCTGGAATTGGAGTTGTGTGTGAGTGAAGGAGTGGGTGTGATAGAGTGGGTGTGATAGAGTGGGGGTGATGGGGTGGAGGTGATAGAGTGGGGGTGATGGAGTGTGGGTGATGGGGTAGCGGTGGGTGGTTCAGGTCTTGGGGAAAGGGAAGGAAGAGAATTAACTTATTTATGTTATTAAAATTACAAACTTTTGACTTAATTATTTAAAATTGTAAATATTATTATTATTCTTAATTTTTATTTTTATTTTTTTTTATATTAAAATTTTACAAGTTATATATACGTAATTTCTTAATGAATGAATACATTACTATATGTAATAAGGTCAAACGAGGTTATATATATATATATATATATATATATATATATATATATATATATATATATATATATATATATATATATATATATATATATATATATATATATATATATATATATATATATATATATATATATATATATATATATATATATATATATATATATATATATATATATATATATATATATATATATATATATATAGTTTTATATTTTTGGTGTTGCTCGTAATAATTATTTGTGTTAGTTATTGGTTATAATATCTGTCGTTTTAAAACTGATCATATACATACGATCTTCATCTTGTTGATGATATTCATCACGTTGTCATATAAATGAAGATTGTCAGTATACTCATGATTTTTCCAATGTTGTCGATCTTTAACCTGCTGACGAACTTCGCCATGCTAACGAATTTAACCATTCTGACGATCTAGCAATGTTTACGATATTCATCAAACTAACGATTTTCAACATATTGAAGATCTCCAACAAGTTAACGATTTTCACTTTGCTAACGATTTCTCTATGCTGATGACCTTTGGCTTAACGATTTTTACCCATGTTCAAGTTTTTCACCATGATGGCGACCTCTGTCATGTTGACGGTCTTCAACATGTTGATGGCGACCTCGGCCATGTTGACGGTCTTCAACATGTTGATGGCGACCTCGGTCATGCTGACGGTCTTCAACATGTTGATGGCGACCTCGGTCATGTTGACGGTCTTCAACATGTTGATGGCGACCTCGGTCATGTTGACGGTCTTCAACATGTTGATGGCGACCTCGGTCATGTTGACGGTCTTCAACATGCTGAATCTAGGGGTGATGAATTGTTTATAATACATTCCGACTCTGGATCTAATTTTGATTCCAACTAATTCTAATTTTTCATTCCGGTTTCACTTCTGATTTAGAATCATGCTTTTCCGATTGTTGCTCTAATTTAAACTACTTATGAAAATGTGACTACAACCCTGACTCAGATATGGTTTCGGTTTCGATCACGCTTTCCGACTAGATTCAGATTCTCAACCATTAAAACTTATCGATTACGCTGGCTTCGTGATTCTGCCGATTAAGTGATTCCTCACTTTGTGATTTCGTGATTCACAGTTCCCCAATTTTGCGATTCCGGGATTTCAAGATTCAATGATTCCGCTATTATGGAATTCTACAATTCCGCAGCTTCGCGATTTCGTGATTCACGATTCCCCAATATTGCGATTCGGCTATTCTGGGATTCTTCAATTAACGCTTCATGATTCTGCTATAAAGTGATTCCTCAACTAACTTCGCGATTTCGTGATTCACAATTCCTCAATTTCTCGATTCAATGATTCCGCGATTCTACGAATCCGCAACTTCGCCGGTTTCCGCCATTTCGAGTTCAGATTATGATTCTAAAACCTTGGCTGAATCGAACGTTACGTCCCATCTTGAACTTCATAACCTCTTGTATCCTTATTTTTATTATAAAATATTGAATTAAATTTACTTATTAATTAACATTTTTGAAATTCATATTTCCAAAAAAAGAATTCATGTATGTGTGTATGTATGTTTGTAAGTATGTATGTTCTCGTACGTGTATGTAAAATCAGTATTTTGACATATAATAAACTCTGATATTTTCTTCATAAAAAATTGGGGTTGTCTGAATATTTTTATCAATATCTGGAGAGCCATTAGAGACATTGCTAAGGAAGATTCCTCTAAACGAGGTAAATATTCAAATGAAGACAATCTTTTAAGCCTTTTTTTTTTTTTTTTTTTTTTTTTTTTTGTAAACAAATGTTTTCTCCGAATGGTTCTGTAATAAAGAAAGATACGAAGAGGGCTCTTCATTTTAGAAGATATATTTTTTCCTGATCTTGTTTCATTTACTCTACTTAATTTTTTTTTTCCTCTAAGTGAAATTCTTCCGAAAAATTAAATGCATTTAGAATACCTGCTTATTCAAGAATAGCGTACCAAATATCATGAATTGACAAAAGGAAATCATGTGGAAGAAGTTTGTTAAATATAACATGGGTTTTGAGAGCAATATGTCTTCCAAGTTTTTTTTTTTTTTTTTTTTTTTTTTTTTTTTTAACT
>SEYY01019432.1:25000-32500 GCA_009176605.1 Armadillidium nasatum
CCGTGAAGTTCTATATTGAGATTCTCCTGTACCCTTGCTATCTTCATGATCTCCGTTTTACCCATATTCATTTTTTAACTTTTCCCCCGTAGCACATCCTACAAAGTCTTCATCGCTTTCATCAGCGTTAACCTGTCCTCCACTACTAACGAGATGACAACTACTTATACCATAACCACCCCCAGCTCTTTCATCATACCAGTCTCCAAAATATACTTTTCCATACAAAGGAAAAACAGGAGAAGCGACAAAAACACTCCCTTGTCTAATACCAACGTTGAAATCAAACCGGTCACTCAGTCCGTATAATGTTCGCACAGGGCTTTCACTTGTACTATATATTCCACTTATTCCTCTCAATAGTTTTGGGTCGATCTCATAATATGGGTCTGCAGAGGTCCCCCATAGTTTACCACGTGGTAGACTATCAAACGCTTTTTCCAGATCTTTAAACGCTGCATACATCTCTCTGTTCCATTCCCAATTCTTCGCCCTTGTATGGAGTCCTGTTCTCACATTTGGGGGGGCTCCTGCTTCTCCTCTCTTCTGGATAGGGTTGAGTCTAAAGCTAAAAGATTAATAAACTGTCCCCTACTTTCAAATTCTCTTAACCCCCTATCTCTGCGACGTGACGTTGGCGCACTCTCTTTTCTATAGGTGCTACCATGGCAGATGCTAGAGGGAATTGGCCTCTCGTATTCCTCCACCATGGCGTCGTCTTCGTTGCACAAGGGGTACCCTGCTTTCGCATAATTTTTGTGTCGATGTTGGAAACCCCAGGCTAGCCCGTTGTGGTTCCTCCTTCTTTCCAGTCACCTCTGTCCTGCGGAACTTTCTACTATCATCTATTTTTCCTCCTGTGTTTAATCTTCCTCTCTTCAAGGCTTCCGTCTGTGCCCACCTGAGGGATGTGTGTTAGGTTCAAGTCTGAGTAAGTTTTCTTCCTTCTGTTTATGCCTCCTCATTGAAAAGGGCTCTGCCATTGAGCGGTAGTGATCTGAATATATATATATATATATTATATATATAATATATATATATATATATATATATATATATATATATATATATATATATATATATATATATATATATATATATATATATATATATATATATATATATATATATATATATATATATATATATATATATATATATATATATATATATATATATATATATATATATATATATATATATATATATATATATATATATATATATATATATATATAATCTGGTGGGCAAAGGACACAGGTCTCTAATTTCCACTAGAATTGGGGAAATATAAGAATTATAGTCCAGTTAATGGCCGACATATCCCGATACACGGCGTTTGAAGGTGTGCATGTCAAAGGAAGTTGGAAAAACATAAAAGGAGTTTGTTACAGACTTTACCAGTGGAATACACGTAAGGTTGAGCTTGGTAGTTAAGTTTGGGGTCAGAAAGTTGGACAGAAAAAGGATAAGTGCGTAGATTGGCTTGCCACACAAACTCTCCACAGTTCAGAAGGATTCAGAAGGGTAGTGTTCTTTGTAATTGAAATAGTATAGAAAGAGTGACGCAACAATTCTACTGTTAAAAAATTTATGCCGAGTGTTAATGAGAGCGAAAGAATTGATAAGTCGAAAAGCCCTAGACTCCACTTTTTAAGGAGATATGTATGAGTGGAACCACCCCAAAATGTGTGAAGCTTACTCCATAGAGGAGCTAACACCCCTATAAAGAGTAAGCAACCGGGAGTGGCGTGAAATCTCGAATGTGCCTCAGAACATCTAACCTCTTAAAAGCTTGTTTAGAAAAAGAAGTAATGTGATTCATCCATGAAAAAATATCGAGAAAAAATGCATCGAAAATTAAGGACAGAAGAAGGTTTGAGTTGAATGTTTTCGAAGAAGATATTATTGATGTGTGAAAGGTTCTGTCGAGTAGGGAGGTGGAGGAACTGAGTTTTTGAGACATTGAAAGCAACCATGTTTTCTCTTCTCCAATTAGAAATACGAGAAAGATCAGAGGTTAGTTGCTCCAAGGCCACCCTTCTTGCGTCGAGAAACACCACTGTTAATAGATTTAAAGGATGAACGGAGAGCGTCTACAACAGTCGACGAGAAAGGAAATTAGAGAGAAGAGCACAGAGTGAACAATAGATTCCGAAAGAGTGAAGTTTAGAAATGAGAGCTTTGTAGCAGACTCTGTCGAAGGCTTTCTTTATTTCAATTATTTGAAGCGAGACAGCAAAATATTTCACCGAAATACCGAAGAGTGGAGGACTAAGAGTCAGAGAGAAAGTAAAGAAGATGACTAGTAGAGCGCTCTTCATGAAAACTATACTGGCGATCATAGTTAAGATTAGAAGAACTGAGATTCTTCCAAATCTTCCTGTTAAAGAGAGATTCAAAAACTTTAGAAAGACTAGAGACTAAAGAAATAGAATGATTGTTAGAGGGTTGAGGGAGTTTCCCCTTCTACAGCACAGACTGAATGACCCCCCATTTCCATCCAGAAGGGAACGTCGAAGTAGAAAAACAGACGAAATAGTTTACCAAGGAAGGGTGAACCTCAGGAGAGATACCGTCTAGTCTGACGTGTCACGAAACAAGAGTTTGAAAATGTGCAAGTCAGGAAGTAGTGAAAAATTGATGAAACAAAGAGGGTCCAGAATGTAGACTTAATCAGTGGAGAACATTTATTCTTAATTATTTTATAACTAAACTTAAATCAATAAATTTTTGTTTCGAATAATAATAATAATATAGTGATAATATTATTAATATAATAATAATGCGAATAATAATAAAAATAATAATAATAATAATAATAATAATAATAATAATAATAATAATAATAATAATAATAATAATAATAATAATAATAATAATAATAATAATAATAATAATAATAATAATAATAATAATAATATTTATAATAATAACAATAATAATAAAATATCAATAATAATAATGATAACAATAATAATAATAAATATAGTAATAAAATATAATAATAATAATTATAATAATAATAATTATAATAATAATAATAATATAATAATAATAATAAAAAAATAACAACAACAATAAAACAATAATAATAATAATAATAATAATAATAATAATAATAATAATAAATAATAATAATAATAATAATATTAATAATAATTATAAATTAATAATAATAATAATAATAATAATAATAATAATAATAATATATAATAATAAATAATAATAATATAATAATAATAATAATAATAATAATAATAATAATAATAATAAAAATAATAATAATAATAATAATAATAATAATATAATAATAATAATAATAATAATAATAATAATAATAATAATAATAATAATAATGATAATAATAATAATAATAATAATAATAATAATAATAATAATAATAATAATAATAATAATAATAATAATAATAATAATAATAATAATAATAATAATACAATAATGTCAAACAATCGATATATAATTACAGCAGAGAGTTTATAGCAAATTAAAAGAGAATCAAAATAACATGTTAAAACTTACAGCAATGAATCATAAGAATTAAAAATGCTGACTAAAGTATAAAATCCAAATATAGAATCCTTATTAAATTATACTGTAGTTATATATAACGAATTACTAATATTTTACTAAACTAATTTTATACAAAGTTTAAAAATTTACATCCACTGTGAATATTTGAATGTTTAGAATTGATATATTGTAAAAACATCAATTTCCATTTCTGGATTTGAAAAGTAGAAAGGAATCGTCTGCATATCTTCTGTAGAAAACCGGTTTAAATCCCTCCGGATATTCCTTAAGCCAAATAGCACATGGAAATGTTACTTAGAGTAGGTCCCAAAGGACTACATAGCAACACCATCAATCTGCTTATAAAATTTTCCCATTTAATTAAAATATAATATCTTTTGTCGCGATGTGTAGTAATTGCTCAAAACTAGATCTATCCAGACCATTAACGGTTGAAACATTGTAAGTAATGAATTAACTATGATGTCCAATGTTTCTTTCAAAGGTATGTTCGTAAGCAAACTTTTTACGACGAAACTTGCCATAATATATTTATTGGCTTCCTGAAAATGTAAGATTCCGTGACGAAAGAGAATTTATCTTTAATTGTATAGTCATTTTTATTAGCTTATCTAAAATAGGAATAAAAAATTTTGAGAGATTGTAATTTACTGTGCCAATAGCAGATAAAATTGGACGGATGGGCCAGTTAGGTTTATGAACTTTTGGAAGTCCAAACCTGATTTAGTATCAGATGAGTAAATAGAATTATAGGTATCATCATCAATTATTTTAGAACTTTTCAATTTTCTAAGTAATCTATTAAGTTTATCTTCTACTGAATGATTAAGTTTTAGATAATTTCCTCTTAAGATTTCAAATTTAGTAATATCAGAGAGTATATTTACCACTTTACTGGATATAATTCTCTTCATCAAGAATAGCAACACCAACACTGTTGTTAATAAGTCAGTTATTATCAAATCGTTCTTTTGTGAAAGTTATTTCAGGTTGTCGAAATCAGTTTTAGATGAAAAATATCCAAACTTTCTATAAATAAATTTTTGAAAAGATAAAAAAAGTCAAATTTTTATATCGTTAAAAATCCATTTTTCTTTTTCTTCATTAAATCTATATAATGGAGAATCCTTAAGCCGTTTTAATAATATTTCTTAATGACTATCTGCATAGTTTTAATTTAGAAGGAACTTATTCCAAAGTTTTAATCCATTTACAAGAGAGTCCTTTCGTACTTTCATTTAACCAAAAGGAAATATAATATAAAATTATATTGTCAGGATTTAAATTTTCAAAGTTTAATGATAGTTCAAGGGAAAACAATTTATTTTTAGGAATTTTTACGACAGTTTTTTTTTAGTATTTGTTTATAGTTCTTGACAAAACGCGACTAATAAAAATGAAATCTAATGTTCAAAGATTTTCTTTTAAAATATTATTATATTTATCAACATTTTTAGATGTTATATTTATTGAATTCACTTCATTCTGAATTTTATTATTAAAGAAAAATTAATTGAATAATATATATAATATATATATATATATATATATTATATATATATATATATATATATATATATATATATATATATATATATATATATATATATATATATATATATATATATATATATATATATATATATATATATATATATATATATATATATATATATATATATATATATATATATATATATATATATATATATATATATATATATATATATATATATATATATATATATATATATATATATATATATATATATATATATATATATATATAATATATATATATATATATATATATATATATATATATATATATAATATATATATATATATATATATATTATATATATATATATATATATATAATCGCCGCTGTGAAATCACACCGGCATATCTGCAAAAATTGAGTTTTTGAGTTTTTGGTGTCAAAATATTTATCTTTTTCCCGTCTATTTTTATGTCGAACCGGCATATCGTATAGTTGAATAAAAATCCGTCAAATGCCGTTGGGCCGCTATGCATTTACACGTAAAAAGCCCATTTGCGTAAACTTTAAAGCTCTCAGGTGAAAAATATGAATTTTGCAGATATGTCTGTGTGATTTCCCAGTGACGATATATATATATATATATATATATATATATATATATATATATATATATATATATATATATATATATATATATATATATATATATTTACCTCTCATTCTTTATCTTTTTATATTTTTAGTATTGCCTTGACAAATTTTTTTATTTTATCTTGAAATTATCTCTAAAATCATATCTTGTTCCTCCTAGTCTAACTTTATCTCTCACTTTCTCTCAGCATCACCTTCTACAGAGAAGTTCTTCAAAATATTCCGTTCAACTTGCATCTATTTCCTCTTGCTCTGTAATCACCAATACCATCACTGTCTTTGATGTTGTATATATTTTTGCATTGCAATTCCACTATGATTTTGCCACTTCAAACAATAAATTTTGTCTTCCTGTTAGATCCTCACTTAGTATATAAACTGATATTTCTCTCATCGCTTATTAAGATTCAGTATTATCATTCAAAATAGATAAATAATATCATCGAAAAGGTTCACTATTATTATTCAAAATTGATAAATAGCATCATTGAAAAATGTCAGAATAATTATTCAAAATGGATAAATAATATCATAGAAAAGATTCAGTATTATTATTCAAAATGGATAAATAATATCATAAGAAAAATTATTTTTTATATAATGTATTAATAACATCATCGAAAACATTCAGTATTATTAATCAAAATGTATAAATAGTACCATAGAAAAGATTCAGTAATTATTATTCAAAATGGGTAAACAATACCATAGAAAAGATTCAGAATTATTATTCAAAATGGATAAATAATACCATAGAAAAGATCCAGTATTATTGTTCATAATATATAATAATATGATCAAAAAGATCAATACGTTATCCATAATTCTATACCATGATGCAGAATATTAAAACATTATATATATAACATCAAATAAATTATTTTAAGATATATAGTATCTATTTTATATCATATATATATATATATAATACATGATATTTAATATGTATAATATCTTGGGGAACTAAAATTAAATCTTAAGACCTTCTTATGAGATTTAAAAAAAGAAGAAGAAGAAAAAAAAAAAAAAAAAAAAACAAGATGGACGTCTTGCGTTTCTGTTTGAAGAATAATTTAATGTAATATATCAATTTGAAAATAATATTTAAAATATTTAATAAAAATTAAAAAAAAGAATAATTAATTTTTTAATTAATATATATATATATATATATATTATATATATATATATATATATATATATATATATATATATATATATATATATATATATATATATATATATATATATATATATATATATATATATATATATATATATATTAAGCTTTAATTTCTAAATTTTCTTCTTCAGGATTCTATCTTTCTTCCTTTGACATTTCTGATCATCTTTCTTATCGATCTCATGGAAGTAGTGGCAGACAACCACTGTTCATCCTTTAAATCAATAATTTATGATGTTATAGGGAAAGTTTTGCTTAACCTCTATTTTAGGTCTAATTTTCATCAAGGACCTTCTGTGTCAGTACTTCATCACCAATCCTTTCTAGTACAGAGGTTTTTATTCCTTTCCTTCTTTTCCCTAAAAACAAATGCTATTAGGGTTACCTTGAACACCTTGACCTGTGAGCTTCCACTTATTTCTAATTGAGAAAAGAGACAAGAAAAAAATAGCCTGATCAAACTTCATTTCCTTTTTCTATCCTAATTAAGCACAACTACAGCGTCTTCTTCGAAAACATACTATTCAGTATCCTTTGTCTTTGAAATTCTTATTTTTACTTCTCGTGACCTTTCTTGAGTATAATTTATGACGTTGTGGTCATACGG
>SEYY01019432.1:37500-45000 GCA_009176605.1 Armadillidium nasatum
ATATCGAAATTAATTAAAAATTAATTGTATTACAAAATATTGAAACAAATTATCACACAAAGTAATATTTAAAATATGGACTGTGAAGAGGGAGATATGGATTCAGAGAATAAAAAATCCTTACATAGAGAATCATAATTTCTTCCAATGTGGGGAAATATCGTTGTCCAAATGAAGTTGATGAAATTTGTTTCTTTGAATGAAGAACAAATTTTTTTTTGGTTAAGAAATTCGGCCAAAATGTTAGAACAAATTTTCCACCAATAATTTCGTTAGACTTTTAAGAAGAAATTTATTTTCTCCATATTGGTTAAAAGGAAAAAAATTCTTCTTATGTTCAAATTGAGTTCGAATTTAAAGACTGAAGAAATGTTTTCCGTCCAGTTAATAATAATAATAATAATAATAATAATAATAATAATAATAATAATAATAATAATAATAATAATAATAATAAAAAACAGCAATTTTCTGACTATCGTCTTCAAACTCTCTCCTCACCATTAAATTATGAAATAAAATCATTTTTGTAGAAATCTGTTTTAATCAGGTTATGAAATAAAATAAATTGTAGAAATCTGTTTTAAATTTTTACGTAAATTTCACGTACTGAAAAGTACAACTGAAGAAAATTTTTCTTCACAAAAAAAGTGACAATTTTGAAGAAATAAAATTTCATAAGACGACGTTTGGATTCCCTTTGTATTTTTCTCTTTATAAGATCAAGATTTCAATTGGTAATTATTTTAATTATTTATAGCTATTAATAAATATGGTAAATGTAATAAATTTCTTTATATTTAAAAAAAATTTATAATATTCCTTTTACCAAATTATCCACCACTCACAGGTCGGAGAGTACGGTGACCAATGTAAATTATCTTTTTACGTCTATATAATATATATAATATATATATATATATATATATATATATATATATATATATATATATATATATATATATATATATATATATATATATATATATATATATATATATATATATATATATATATATATATATATATATATATATATATATATATATGAAAAATCTTAGCCTAAATAAAAATAATAACACATAATTAAGCCCCATTAAGATTGTTTTATAAATTAACATAAACAGTTTTTATAATTTTAATTATAATCATCATAACAACATAATTGTATAATTAAATTACATAATTAGTAAGATGGAAAATTGCAGTCACGAACCAGAGGATGCAATTGTGACCGAAATTGCAACGTATTTTCTTCATTAATTGCAGACATTTCATTTTTCGATTTTCTTTTTTTCTTTTTTTCTTTTTTTTTCTTTCTACTCTTTCTGAAGGTAGTGATTAAGATAAGTATCAGACAAACAGACTGTCAGAGATATCGAGTAGGTGAGATTGGTTGGAAGATATAGATTAACATACAGACCTAGAATGTAAGAAAATAACAGGCGACATAGATAGATAGATAGATAGATAGATAGATAGATAGATAGATAGATAGATAGATAGATAGATAGATAGATAGATAGATAGATAGATAGATAGATAGATAGATAGATAGATAGGTAGATAGATAGATATAAGTAATAAATATAAAATAAACAAATATATAGACATATATATATTCATAGATAGATAGATAGATAGATAGATAGGTAAAAAATCGCTATATAAATAGATAGATAGATATATAGATAATAAATAAATAGATAGATAGATAGATGTCTTGACTTTAGTCATTATACCTGCATTTCATTTAAAAGTACATTTTGCTTTTAAAAAAATATTTATATCATCTAATTATCAAAATTAGGAACAAATCATGTTTGACATTTCATAACTTTCATATCATATCATATAATATATATATATATATATATATATATATATATATATATATATATATATAATATATATATATATATATATATATATATATATATATATAAACGTATAAATTTAAAATTCATATGAAATTCTGTAGGTTTATAAATATATTCGGATCAATAATATATTATATTATTATTATTTATTATATATATTATATATTATATTATATATTATTATATTATATTGTTATCATTGCTTTAAATATTTTTATCGTCCTTATCAATTGTGGAATTTAATTAATACTGGTATTATATTGGGAATTGAAAGGACACAATGCAGCGTTGCAATTAGAAGCTTTTTTCAGGTATTTAAGAAATTTTATCATTTATTATTATTATTTATTATTATTATTTATTATTAATTTATTATTATTTATTATTATTATTTGTTATTATTATTTATTATTCTTTGATTTGAGCAACATGAAACTATGTTTTTGCAAGTGTTTATTTAAAACCTTGAGAAATAATGAATGGGGAAAAAAATAATGTAAAATCAAATTTTGTAAAAGATAAATAAATAAATTAATTAATAAAAAAATAAATAGATAAATAATTAAATAAATAAAATAAAATTTTATTTTGCATAAAAAAATAAATAAAAAATATGCTTCACAACAGCCGTCGATCGATTTCTTCATTGCTCATGTGTATTATTTCTATATTAGGTTGAATAATAATAATAACAATAATAATAATAATAATAATAATAATAATAATAATAATAATAATAATAATAACTAATAATAATAATAATAATAATAATAATAATAATAATAATAATAATAATAATAATAATAATAATAATAATAATAATAATAATAATAATAATAATAATAATAATAATAATAATAATAATAATAATAATAATAACAACAAAAGCAACAACAACAACAACAACAAAAAACAAAAAAAAAAAAAAATTCAAATAATATTAATATATATATATATATATATATATATATATATATATATATATATATATATATATATATATATATATATATATATATATATATATATATATATATATATATATATATATATATATATATATATATATATATATATATATATATATATATATATATATAATATATATATATAATATTAAATTATATATATATATATATAATAAATATTATAAAATTATAATTACTATTAAAAAAAAAAAAAAAAAATTAAAAAAAAAAAAAAATTTAATAATTTTATAACATGATTGAAACATGTCTTGTAACGTGATTAAAACACGTTCACTTTGGAATTTGAGTTTCCAAGTTCTAATTATCAAATGATTTGTTTTTTTAACAGGAAAAATTTAAATCATTTTTAAACTGAAAATTGCTTTAACCTTTTTATAATATATTATATATATATATATATATATATATATATATATATATATATATATATATATATATATATATATATATATATATATATATATATATATAATATATATATATAATATATATATATATTACCATTCACCTTTCTCACTCTCGTGGGGTAGTAACCGTCACAGCTCGCTCATGCACACATCCACACTTTATCTCCCTCCTCCCATCACCCCTGCCTTCCATCTCAATCTATCCTCCGCCTCTCTTGTACCCTCGTCCACATTCAAATCTCTCCCCCACAAAATCCCTCTCACTCCATCCATCCACCTCCACCTCGGCCTACCCATCCTCCTTCCTCCCTCTACCTCAGATCTCATCACTCTATAGAGTTCAACGAACTGCTAAGAAATTTGCAGTGCTGGTAACTGGAGGTTGGGAGCCCTTTTTCAGCTATTATTTTTTTTTATCTACCTAAACAAACTTAGACGTGTAGATAGGTATCTCCATAGGTCAACACATCACAATATATATAATATATATATATATATATATATATATATATATATATATATATATATATATATATATATATATATATATATATATATATATATATATATATATATATATATATATATATATTTATTTAAATATATATATAAATATATATAATATAATAATATTATATATAAATATAATATATATATATATATATATATATATATATATATATATATATATATATATAATATATATATATATATATATATATATATATATATATATATATATATATATATATATATAATATTGTACATCAACATCACTCACGGGCAGAGCCTAATTCGGGTGTTAAAGTAATAAAATAAACTCCCTACAAATCCCACCTAACGCAAATTTCGCAGGTGACCACAGCAGTGGACTTTAAAGTAATTGAGATTAAATTCAGCAGGAGATACAGAAGATAGAAGAGAATTCCACAAAACAGAGGTTGCCGGAAAGAAGCAGGCCCCACAGCTGACAAGCCTGTAGTTTCTTATGTCAACACAAAATTTGTTCTCCAAGGACGCGGTAAAGGAGGAGAGGTATACGAGTGATAGTTCCCTCAAACATTTGTCACTGTAGTACCTATAGAAATGGAACAAGGCACCAGTGTCACGCTTCAAAGATAAAGGGTCAGGTGAATTAGAAAGACAGAAACAGTTTATAAGTTTTAGGTTTTGACTCAACCCTATCCAAAAGACGAGTGAAACCTGAGACACCCCAGATATGAGAGCAGTACTCCATACAAGTGCGGATGAGGCCTTTGTGTAATTGGTGTAACTGCTAAGAACAAAAAAAATCTCTCAGTCTGAATAGAACTCCCAGCTTCTTTGAAGCCGCCCTAAAAATCGTTGTGATGTGAGGTTTCCAAGACATTTTTTTTGCTTATGTGAAGGCCAATGGTGTTTATGTTGTCAACAGGAGAGATGGGAGAACCATCGAAAGAAATAGAAAAGTTAGGAGGTGTCTTTGAGAGGGAGATTTCTAGAAGTTCAGTTTTTAAAGAGTTGAATTTCACAAGGTTGAGACGACCCCACTGGGAAATTCTATCCAGATCTGCAAGAATGGAATCTGAAAAATGAAGACGAGAAGGCAACTCTAGATGCAAAGGAAGGAGCAGATTTGAAATGAGTAGAAGAATGGAGGGTTGAGTCATCAGCATATGAATGGATAGGGTTAGATGAACAGCTGAGAAGATCATTACTGAAAAGTAGGAATAGAGTAGGAGACAAGACAGAACCTTGAGGGAACACCACTATTGATAGAAAAGGAAGAAGTCGCCCCGTCAACAACAGCCGAAATGGAACGATTAGAAAGAAAGCTAGACATAAGTAAGTAAAAATATATAGTTAAATGACTTTGATATGTCAAGCTCCACCACACAAGTCTCTCCATAGTCCCTAAGGGCAGAAGAATTTAAATATGTGAGATAGGAAAGTATATCAATAGTAGAAGAGGGAGAGAGACCAACTCAGAAACACTCTACCTTAAAACTCGGGAGGAATGTCATCCGGGTCGCTTGCCTTCCTAACTTTTATAGATTTCAGAAGCCAATGCAATTAATCAAATGTAATCACAGGTAAAGGCATGGGACATCTATAAGGTAAAGGAGAAGGAGAAAGATAGTCGGAGTCGTTCAGGATTGAATTAGAGGAGAAGAGGAAGCCAACGAGATTAGTCTTTTCAGTTGGAGTATTAGCAACAGAACCATCAGAGCGAATAAGAGAAGGAAAAGAAGATTTATAGAAGTTGTTAGGGATGTTTTTGGCAAGAGGCCAGAAAGATATTTCAGTAGAAGAATTTAGGAGGTAAGCACCCCTTCGTTTTGGTGAAAGTTCGCTTAGCTCGTCAAATAATATTCCTGCAACGATTCCGAGCTGAATTAAAATTCGCGAGAGGGATGGGAGAAGGAGAATTTTTCCACTCTCCATACGCTATGTCTCTAAGACTGAGTGGCAAGAGAGCAAACGCGATCGAACCAAGGATTTTGAGGAGAGAAAGATTTAGATGAAGAAGGAATGATTTAAATGAAGTGCTCATTCCATCACGATTGCAACTCCCACCTTATCGGAAGAAACCGAAGCGTCTTCAGAGACAAATCAGTCACTCTAGGGATAGTTAGCGTAGAAGAAGCGCAAAGCCCGCAGTCAGCCTGAATAAAGCGCCAGAAGATATGCTTTGGGTATGGTATAGCGGTTGGAAAGAAAGCATGAAACTTGAGTAATTAGATTGTGGTCAGAGTTGCCAATAGGTGTGAAGGATAAGTCTAGTAGTGAAATATAAGCCAAGAGTGTTTAAGAATTGGTTGGGACGATCCGGAATGTATCTTGATTCTTTAATTAGTTGCTCCAGATAGTTGAGAATGCTGAATGATTCGGTCTCCTCCCCTCCTGGATTAGTATGAGAGGAACCCAACCACTGAGTATTGTGTACACTGAAATATCCTAAATAGAGGACCTCAATATTTGGATGTGAAGATGTAACAGTCTCATGAGAAGTAGTTAGATACTCAAAAAAGGTAGAAAATTCTGTTATATTGGTATAGGAAGAAAGATTTTAAGCAATAAAACATTGAAGTTAGGAGATTCAAGATTTACAAGGTAAGTTACCTGAATGTTGTGTTTACGTAGGCACAAACTCCACCCATAGGACGGAAATTATGAAATTAGTTATAGTTGGATAGATTAAAAAAGCTAGAGGAAGAATCCTTAGATACCTGGGGCTCAGTCAAGAGAAAAAAGATTTGGATGAGAGTTAGAGACCTGATATTTCACAGATGATAAATTAGAGCGTAAGCCACAGACGTTGGTAAATTGTAAAAAAAAAAAAAAAAAAAAAAAAAAAAAAAAAAAAAAAAAAAAAAAAAAAAAAAAAAAAAAAAAAAAAAAAAAAAAAAAAAAAAAAAAAAAAAAAAAAAAAAAAAAAAAAAAAAAAAAAAAAATATATATTATATATATTATATATATATATATATATATATATATATATATATATATATATATATATATATATATATATATATATTATATATATATATATTATATATATATATATATATATATATATACTATATATATATATATATATATATGGAGCATCGGTTGTAAAACCCGTAGAGTGATGCCATTAACACCACAACTATATACTAGTGAAATTCCTAAAATCGTAAAAGAGAGAGAGAGAGAGAGAGAGAGAGAGAGAGAGAGAGAGAGAGAGAGAGAGAGAGAGAGGAATATAATATGAATATTTGAATAACGAATAAAATAGGCATTGTAAAACCTAAATAGCACTAGGCACTAAATTTCATTAGGGGGAAAACAAATTTAATCAATTGTGGATTATATTTTAATTGTAAATTGACATATATATATATATATATATATATATAATATATATATATATATATATATATATATATATATATATATATATATATTATATATATATCCTCTGGTGGGCAAAGGCAGGAGGCCTACTAATTATCACCAGAGTTTGGGAAATGCCGGAAATCTGGTCGTTAATGGCCGACATGTCCCTATACAGGGCGTTTATATGTGTTCAAATAAAAGAAAGTTGGGAAACCTGATAAGGGGAGTGTGTTCCACACCTTACCAGAAGAGTACTTGTAAGATTGAGCATAGCAGTTAGGTCTGTGGTCAGAGAATTGGACAGAGAAATGATGAGACTGAATAGAAAGGTGTATCACACGAGACCTTCTCAATGGAGGAAGT
>SEYY01019432.1:57500-72500 GCA_009176605.1 Armadillidium nasatum
AACTAAACTTAAATTAAAGATTAAACTAAACTTAAATTAAAGATTAAACTAAACTTAAATTAAAGACTAAACTAAACTTAAATTAAAGACTAAGCTAAACATAAAGACTAAACTAAACTTAAATTAAAGATTAAACTAAACTTAAATTAAAGACTAAACTAAACTTAAATTAAAGACTAAACTAAATTTTAAATTAAGGACTAAGCTAAACTTAAATTAATTAAAGACTAAACTAAACTTAAATTAAAGACTAAACTAAACTTAAATTAAAATTAAACTAAACTAAAAACCAAAAGTAACTCATTTTCTATTTTTCTCCTAACATTTTTCACATCTCACGGACAAAACTGGATATAAATATTCTAGGAGGGAAACATTCCAGTTAGTTTCAACCTGGGATGCACATAAGGGATCGAACCAGCACTTTCAATTCAAGCATATGAGTCATTCATTCAACCGTAACGCCACGGTACTTCTAGGAACTCATCACAGGTCTAAATTTGTTTGAATGTTATATATATATATATATATATATATATATATATATATATATATATATATATATATATATATATATATATATATATATATATATATATATATATATATATATATATATATATATATATATTGACCTCATGACCGTATGAGTCATACATTATCTTTGTAAGTCACTTTTATTATCTTTCTTTACAGAGTGTGAGAAAATCGGGAAAAAAATTGTGAGAAATATTTTTGGTTTTTGAAAATAAATTTGTTTGTGTAAAATATTTTACAGTCAAATAAAAACGACAATATATATATATAATATTATATATATATATATATATATATATATATATATATATATATATATATATATATATATATATATATATATATATATATATATATATATATATATATATATATTTATTGGGTCTGTTTTATAAGTATTACAAATATATAACAAAGACTAGCTTTATTATTGGTGTGTTTGTCGTAAAAAAAAAGAAAAAAAATCTATTGTTACAAATCCATTCTTGTTTCTTAATTATTCTTAGCCTCATGCTCGGTAAGGATCATAATAGAATGTCTCTTTTTAAAAAAGAGGGATAAGAACTGGATTTTTGGTGTAATTAAACTTTATTTCTACTTTTGAAGTTTCTTTGGTTTAGTATTATATGAAGAGTATCATCTCTTCCTTTTACTCTCATAACGCTCTCACAGTCTTTCTCCATTCACTCATTAATTACGGGAGACGAAATAAAAATAAAATGAAAAATGTTTTTTTTTTTTTTTTCTTTTTTCTTTTTCTTTTCAATGAGCATCGCTCAGGCTAAATCATACCGCTCAAGCCACGCGCCTAAGTTACAAAAGGAAGTAACCGCGTAGCGAGACGAGGTACATCCGCGAGTTCTTTCCTTACAGTAATTTGGGTCTTGTGGACAGGTTAAATAAAGTCGAATTTCTCTTTTTGTTTAGGTTTACGGGTTACATTCCGTTTTGTGGAGAAAATTACGTCAACTGTTAGGCTGTCCAGGTGCAGGAAAGGAATAAGTTTTTGCCACGGACAGCTGTTAGCGGACAAAAGCAGTCATAGCAAGATTACTTCGAAATATCCGGCTACAAAAATGTTTCTCTCATATACTCTTATAAAGATAGTTTTGAAAATAGTATTTACGATATGCATCTAACTGTACACATTTAGCCTTGGGCTATGTCGCCAAATTTTAATTTCCTACAAAATTTATCCTAACCTACGCTAGAAAACTTATTATTTTATAATATTTTTTTTTCATATAACTATAGACAAATATATATTAAATAAAAAAAAAAAGAAAAATTTAATATGCAATTCAGAACAGAAGCCATAAATAGCAACATGGCATCTGTCTCTATCAGTTTTAAAGCTCTTTGTAAACGCGTACAAGGTCTTCCTAAACACGGTGTTATAAGGGTCAAAATTCGAGTAAAAACCATTGGAAAGGTCGACTTTACGAGCGAAGTCGTTTAGGATTAAGGCTTCCAGTTATGCCCAACTCAAAGGCCTCGTCATGTTATATAGAGTTTTTGTTATAAATTATTACATTCATTCTGTGTAATCAAACCAGAGAGAGAGAGTGAGATGACAGAGAGAGAGAGAGAGAGAGAGAGAGAGAGAGAGAGAGAGAGAGAGAGAGAGAGAGAGAGAGAGAGAGAGAGAGAAGAGAGAAAGAGAGAGAGAGAAAGAAAGAAAGAAAAAAATAGAGGGAGAGAGAAAGAAAGAAATAGAGAGAGAGAGAAAGAAAGAAAGGAATAGAGAGAGAGAGAGAGAGAGAGCAAAATGCCTTGTAAGTAGGCATGCAGAAATCAGCCTCTGGTGTAGTTTGTAATAGAAACTAAAGTCGAAAAGCGAGCGTAATTCTCCAAAGAGATTGAATCAGATGTGCCCGACTTACCGTTTCCAATTTTTGAAATATATACTTTATCCATTTAAACACACACGCACACACACGCACGCACAAACGCTCACACACGAACACGTTCACACACACACACACACACGCACAAACGCTCACACACGAGCACGTACACACACACACACACACACACACACACACACATATATATATATATATATATATATATATATATATATATAATATATATATATATATATATATATATATATATATATATATATATATATATATATCACGGTAGTATTTCTCTCCCTTCAAGGAGAAGCTGGGAACGCACTTGTCATTATAAAGCATTGTTTTTGGTGTCAGAATAGGTGGTAGGGTGACAAGCTCCTTAACACTACCTTTCTCATCCTTCCTAAAATCCTTCAGCATTTCATGTTAGGGAAATCGGAGCCTCCCCCTTCCCCCTCTACCGGAGACTCCCCTACCAGGATTCAGACAGCTCTTTGGGACGATACTTTATATAGCCATTAACTGATATATATATATATATATATATATATATATATATATATATATATATATATATATATATATATATATATATATATATATATATATATATATATATATATATATATATATATATATATATATATATATATATATATATATAATAGTATATATATATATATATATATAATATATTGATGTATGAATATATTTTAGGCTGCAAGAAATTTCCAGACTATATCATAAGAAAGTTACAGTTATGCCAGAACGAAGGTTTTAAAACAGAAAAGATATATTACTTATATGAAAGTAGCTTCACCAGTGTATTTTGCTAATAAGAAAGGAAAATAATAAATTATTTATAAAAAGTGGCTTCACCATTGTATGTTTCTAAGAGAATGAAAAAATATATTACTTATAAGAAAGTAGCTTCACCAATGTTGTTGCTAATAAGAAAAGAAAATGTTAATTATAAGAAAGTAGCTTCATCAATTTATTTTCTAATAAGAAAAGAAAAGATATATTACTAATAATAAAGTTGCTTCACTAATTTATTTCTAATAAGAAAAAAATATTACATGTAAGAAAGTAGTTTCAATAATTTATTTTGCTAATACGAAAAGAAAAGACATGAGAATGTAGCTTCCTCATTTTATTTTCTAATAAGAAAAGAAAAGATATATTACTTATAAGAAAGTAGCTTCAACAATTTATTTTCTAATAAGTAAAGAAAAGATTTATTGCTTACGAGAAAGTAGCTTTACTAATTTATTTTCTAATAAGAAAAAAATATCACTTATTAGAAAGTAGAATCACCAACTTATTCTGCTAATAAGAAAAGAAAAGGCATGAAAAAGTAGCTTCCTCATTTTATTTTTTAATAAGAAAACACGTTACTTATAAGAATGTAGCTTCACCATTATATTTCCTAAAAGAAAAGAAAAATATATTACTTATAAAAAAGTAGCTTCACCAGTTTATTTTCTTATAAGAAAAAATTTGAAAAAAAATGAGGATTCGAACCCATATAAGATTCCTTTCTTTACACCTTTATGTATTTTTATAAGATGTAAAAATATAGTGCAAAAAATGTCCGGACGAATCGTTGGGACAAGTGTCAAAATTGTCACAACAAATTTTTTCAGTTATTTTCTTGTTAGAAAATAAATCGGTGAAGCGATTTCTCTTATGCTTAACATGTCTTTTCTCTATTGAAAATTTTACTGTGACATTTTTGCCACTTATCCCAACGATTCGTTAGGACAATTTTTTGCAATGAACAAAACTGGTCTATTTGTAATAATTTAGGATCTTTTTACGAAACCGATATTCAAAATAGTTTTAAGTTAATTCATGAAATTTTAATTCTTTAACATTTTGATTCAGCATGATTATTTTAATCTATCGAACAAGAACGAATATGTGGTACGCTGGTAAATCGCTAATCCACTCTGGTTAACCTCTCTACCAGGCACAGTCTATAATAACAAAGCAAAGATTTAGGTTAGGTTAGTTTAGGTTGCTAGGTTAGGTTAGGTTGCAGGGTACAAATTCATTCCTAATCCTACGTAGACAAAAAAAGTGATATACTACAAGCAAGCAAAAAAAAAAAAAAATAAAAAAAATAAAATAAAATAAATAAATAAATAAATATACATATGTATGAATGTAAGATGCACTACAAATATATTTTATGTATTATTTATTTATTGAATAAACGTTGTATTCAAACACACACAAGCACACATAAACACATACACACACACACCCACATATATATATATATATATATATATATATATATATATATATATATATATATATATATATATATATATATATATATATATATATATATATATATATATATATATATATGATAACCGAAGGCGGCGAAAATGGCATCTGTTTTAAACCTGTCAAAAGGTTTTCGAATCCATTTTAGTTCCTTTTGAAAACTCTCCTTCTGCGCCTCTTGCCGGAAATGATTTTAGCCAAAGATTTTACTTTATAGATTTCTCACAAACAAAAATAAAGTATTATTTTTAATAATAATAATAATAATAATAATAATAATAATAATAATATAATGATAATAATAATAATAATAACGGTACTAATAATACTACTGCTATTATTAAAACTGTTACTATACAATACTAATAATAATAATAATATAATAATAATAATAATAATAATAATAATAAAATAATAACATCCCTGCTACTACTACTACTCTACTACTACTACTAATAATAATATTATAATTACAATAATAATAATAATAATTAAATAAATAAAAAAATGAATATTATTCAGAACGGATGTTAATTAAATATCAAATTTTAAAAAAATAAAAAATAAAAAATGATAATTAAGAAAAATTAAATTAAATATCGTAGCTTATTATTATATATAAATAAATTTTAAAAAAGTTAAAATTATTATTACTATTATTATTACTGCTATTACTATTATTATTATTATTATTATTATTATTATTATTATTATTATTATTATTATTATTATTTTTATTTTTATTTTTGAGAAGGAAGAATATTCACTTATCAGGGTAAATCCTTTATGTCTGTGTCTCTGTGTGTGTTTGTGTGAGACCGTGTGTGTGTTCGTGTGTGAATTTGTGTGAAAGAGGGTGTGTGTGTTTGTGTGTGTGTGCGTTCGTGTGCGCGTGTCTAAAAGCTCATGGGAATATGCACACATTCGTTTTGAGATAAAATATCAAACCATTACAATACTTCTATTAGGAAGGAACAGCTGGCTACGTATTTCTGGTTTTTATTATTATTATTATTATTATTATTATTATTATTATTATTATTATTATTATTAGTAGTAGTAGTAGTAGTAGTAACAGTAGTAATAATAGTATTAGTAGTTGTGTGTTTAAAGTTACTGTTAATACAAACTAGACACAGTTGTCTTTGCATTTAAAATATACTTATTACTATTTTCTAAAAAGGGAGAGAGAGATTAACAATATATATATATATATATATATATATATATATATATATATATATATATATATATAATATATATATATATATATATATATATATATATATATATTATATATATATATATATATATATTATAATCATGTGCCCCCTCTTGAAAAGGGTCTGCCCGTGAGTGGTGGCGTTCTGTAAAAATATATATATATATATATATAATATATATATAATATATATATATATATATATATATATATATATATTATATATATATATATATATATATATATATAAATATATATTCAGTTGTAAATTTGGCAGATAAATATATTACCTTTTGTATATAAAGAGTCACAGAAATGAAGAATAAATTTCTGTGAACGTGAGAAAACAGAAATATCTTTCTGTCAGAGGTACAATGAGGTCAACTATTAAGGTCATGAGATGCTCTTAAATGGGCAAAGTTTCGAACCCACATGTGCACAAACACTTACTATGAATTATGAGGTACTTCCAATTTTGAAGATTATTATAGAATATTTTTAATGATATTTTGTAACTGTGTGTGTATATTTTGTTTCTTAAAAAATAGAATATTCTAAACTTAAAATTTATGACAAGCATATGTATTATTATTATTATTATTATTATTATTATTATTATTATTATTATTATTATTATTATTATTATTATTATTATTATTATTATTATTATATTATTATTTATTATTATTATTATTATTATTATTATTATTATTATTATTATTATTATTATTATTATTATTATTATTATTATTATTATTATTATTTCTAATATTTTTTAAAAATTATTTGCGTCTCGCTTCTTTTACATATAAAGTGCGGTGTTATTAAGAAATAAATTAAAATTAAGAAAAATTTAACCAGATACATAAGATTTACTAGTATTTTAAAACCCATAATAAATATAATAGTTTAAAATTACAATCTCACAAGATAAGTAAACTCTGTATGTGTAGTGTGTAGTGTTTTCAAAAACTTACAAAAAAAATTTGACTAGATAGTTAATTTTAACCTATATTTTAAAACTCAGAATAAATAAAACAATTTAAAATAACTACCCCACAATACAGTTTTAACTCGATTTGAGTAGTATTAACTAAATTATCTGTTTTCTTTTTTTTTTTTTAAATATTAGACCTAAGATAAGCTTACCTAGATAGTTAACTTTAACCTATATTTTAAAACCCAGAATAAAAACAGTTAAAAATAACTACCCCACAACACAGTTTTAACTCGATTTGAGTAGTATTAACTAATCTATTTGATTTCTTTAAAAAAAATAATATTACACCATCCTTTTTCCGGAAGAGATTATTACCTAAAAATACCGTAAGGCTAAATACTAATTTATATATCCTTTAAAATTAGTATAAAAAGCAATACTAAACTTGTAATTTTTAAATTATAGTCATATCAATTTAATAATCATATAATTATAATTATATGATTATAAGAATTATAACCGTGAAATACAATTTTAATGTTACTACTACTAATACTGTTATTTTTTGTTATTATTATTATTATTTGCTTCACATTTCCTATTATTATTATTTTTAATGTTATTACAACTACTACTAATACTGTTATGTTTCCTATTATTATTATTTGCTACGTATCTGCTATATTATTATTATTATTATTATTATTATTATTATTATTATTATTATTTTTTTTATTATTATTATTATTATTATTATTATTATTATTATTATTATTATTATTATTATTATTATTATTATTATTATTATTTTATTATTATTATATATATATATATATATATATATATATATATATATATATATATATATATATATATATATATATATATATATATATATATATATATATATATATATATATATATATATATATATATATATATATATATATATATATATATATTCTATATTTTTTACATACAACTTCCTGTTTCATTAAAGTTAATATATTATATATATATAATTACATAAATAATCAATACGTTTTTGATTAATTATATTTGAATACGAAATGATAGATTGAATGGAGAGGACACAGCGAGATGCATAAATTATATAATATAAATAATTATATTTTATTGCAGGAAATTTACTTAATGGAACAATTAAAATTTAATTATTTGATGTATTATGTATGTATGGAGAGAGAGAGAGAGAGAGAGAGAGAGAGAGAGAGAGAGAGAGAGAGAGAGAGAGAGAGAGAGAGAGAGATTGTCTATCTTTCAGTGTCATGATGTTTCATAATCTCTAATATAATATGTTACTTTTTTACAATTTTTTTGGAAGAGTTTGAAGTTAGTTAAAGGGAGAGAGAGAGAGAGAGAGAGAGAGAGAGAGAGAGAGAGAGAGAGAGAGAGAGAGAGAGAGAGAGAGAGAGAGTATTGTCTATCATTTACTGTTGTGATATTTCATAATCTCAAATATTTATTGTTTTTGTACAATTTTTGGAAGAGAGTTAGAAGTTCGTTGGAGAGAGAGAGAGAGAGAGAGAGAGAGAGAGAGAGAGAGAGAGAGAGAGAGAGAGAGAGAGAGAGAGAGAGAGAGAGAAGAGAGAGAGAGAAGAGAGAGAGAGAGAGAGAGAGAGAGAGAGAGAGAGAGAGAATGTTCAGGTTTAATTTAATGTGATATTTGATCTTAAATAAAAAGGTTCCTTAAAGTGCAAGCAGATGTGACTTCTTGCTGTGTTTAATATTAAAATTTTTTTATTTTTTATTTTTTGATTTTTTAACTTGATTTGTTTATACTGACTCATCCTTGTCTTAAGGTTTATCGATAAATAGTTTCAATGTTCCTCTGTGAATATGTTATTACACATGCAATATCATTACTTCCAAAAATGAATATAATATACGCAGCCTTCTACTTAGTACTCTCTTGGCGAGTGGTTGACTTCCTGAAGGGTAGTTAGTATTTTGTCCTGCCTGGAGGTACGGTATATGCCTTTCATTTGTAAGTCGTTCACAAAAATAAACCACTTTTATTATTATTATTATGTTGTTTCTTTTTACCACAGAGTACTTACAGTGGTGTCTCTGATACCAGTAAAATCTGGCAAGCAAAGCTTTTAATCAATTAGGTAACATAATATTTTATCTTCACTTTCGAAATTTCAGTTCAGAAGAAGATGGGCACGTTCTAGATAACATTAAGATTTAAAATGTCTTGTCTAGAAACGGAGGATATTTGGAAAAACAATTTAAAAATGTTCTAGAGAGAGAGAAAAAAAAACTCTGATTGAAACGGAGGATATTTGAAAAAACAATTTAAAAATCTTCTAGAAGACAAAAAAAAAAAAAAAAAAAAAAAAAAAAAATCTGAACTCGCATCCGTTAACCTCTCTGATCGATTTGTATCTCTTCAAAAGAAAGCAAACGTTGCATAGACTTTTAAGAGCCTGAAGTAGCTCCGCCAGTAAAACTAATAAAAAGACTTTTATGAGTAGATAAACCAATATAAAAATGAGATGAATATAATTATTTTGAATACTTATGAATATAATTATCTTGAAAACTGTTGTTTGAACTAAATAAACGTTTTCGTATTCATACATTTTCTAAAGTCTTATTTATCCCTTTATATATATATATATATATATATATATATATATATATATATATATATATATATATATATATATATATATATATATATATATATATATATATATATATATATATATATATATACTAATTAGGTATAATGAGACGCCGTACGAACTATAACAAGTAAACATAAAACATAATTCAATATATATATATATATATATATATATATATATATATATATATATATATATATATATATATATATATATATATATATATATATATATATATATATATATATATATATATATATATATATATATATATATGGTGTGTGTGTGTGTGTGTGCGTGCGTGTGCGCTCTCATACAGAAGAGAATCGGTGTGCAAATAGAGGTACGAATGGCCAGAAACGCCAAAAGTTTCCTGCAAGGTTCAAGTTCAACATCCGCCGGGCACAAAAAAAATATCATTTGTCGAAAACAACGCAACAGATCAATAATTCGGAAACATCAAAACCAACGGACGCACGCTCAAACACACGCGCGCGCTCGCACACTCGCACACACAATCGCACAAACACACTCGCACATTTACACACACACACACACACACACACATATATATATATATATATATATATATATATATATATATATATATATATATATATATATATATATATATATATATATATATATATATATATATATATATATATATATATATATATATATATATATATATATATATATATATATATATATATATATATATATATATATATATATATATATATATATATATATATATATATATATATATATATATATATATATATCAACCTGAATTTTTCACTGACGGGCATTGTCTGTTGTTTGGTAGTTTACTCCTACTATTGTCCACCTCTTACATGGTCGATTTCTTCGACATTTTATATTTAATTTTATCCAGGTTAATTAATATCACCTTTGTCCATTTATTCTCATCTTTTCTAATTATATCAACTTCCCATTTATATTATAACTGTTGTTGGACTCTTTTATATCTGTTAAATTCATCTTTTTTTTTTTAATGTCTTTTTCCCTTTCTACATTTTATTTTATTAATTTTTTTTTTCTGTTTTAATATGTTCTTATTTTTCGTTGTTCTTTAATGTATTTGTCCATGTTTCCCTATGTTCATGTTTTTGTATTGTTCTTTTATATATTTCATTGTTTTCCTGATTTTTTTTTATGCTATGTGCTTTTACATATATATATATATATATATATATATATATATATATATATATATATATATATATATATATATATATATATATATATATATATATATATATATATATATATATATATATATATATATATATATATATATATATATATATATATATATATATATATATATATATATATATATCTTATATATCTTTTATATCTCTCTTGTTTTCCTATGTTCTTAGTTTTTCGTTGTTCTTTTATATATCTCTCCATGTTTTCTTGTTTTATTTGTGTTATTCTTTTATATATATATTTCCATGTTTTCCTATCTTTCCTATCTTTCCTATGTTTTTAATTTTTGTGTTGTTCATTTATATATGTCTCTATGATTTCCTATGTTCTTAGTTTTTGTTGATCTTTTATATATTTTTCTCTATGTTCTCATATGTTCTAGTTTGTGCATTTTTCTTCCATCTTTCCTATTTTTTTGTGTTGTTCTTTTATATACCTCTATATTTTCCTGTTTTTTTCGTTTTTGTTTTGTTGTTTTTTTTTATATATTTCTCCATATTTCCTATGTTTCTAGTTTTTGCATTGTTCTCGAGTCCAAAATCCAAGTTTCTCAATTAAATGGTAGTCAATTAACAGACATTAACATTCTAGTTATGTTTATTTCCTTATTAATATTTTTGTTTACATTTTTATTTGGTTCTGCTATTTAAAAATTGTTTCTCAGTTGTTATAAAGTTTTTTTAAGTGTTTTAATATAATAAATTGGATGTTTGTCGAGTTCGTGTGTATTGCTCTTATATCTTCCCTAGTCAAATTCGTCGTTCAATGTTCTTATATCTTCCCTAATCGAGTTCGTCCCCATTGCTCTTATATCTTTCCTAGTCGAATTCGTCGTGCAATGTTCTTATATCTTTCTAAGACTTTTGTTTTTAATCTTGTTGAATTCAATAAATTTTTAAGGTTTCTATCTTTTCCCATATTCCATGTTCCTTATTTTAGTTACTACAGAACCTTGATGTATCCAGATAACTTCTTTCTATTTAACCTTGCGTTATCTTAGTTGCTTAACGTTAAGAACATTCAGTTTTAAGTTATGCTCTTTGGGGTTGCTTATTCGTCTAATTTTTGTTCTTGTAAATAATTTGGGAAATTCCAGGAACTAATTTTTAGGTCAAATTAAGATTTTTTTTTCATGTATTTTCTCTAAAAAATAGTTGAACTGATTTTTGTTTTTTAATTTTCAAAATCAAAAAACAAAATTGTTATTTTCTAAGTTTAATTTAGTTTTACCTTTCATCATTTGATAATCTCTGTATATAATTTATTCAGAAATAATATATCTTGAAGGAAGTTATTATTCTCAGTTAAGATGTAATCGCTTTAGATTATTCGTAGCCTTGGGAGCTGGGACCTCTCTAAGATTATTTCGTTTTTATATTCTTAGGTTAAATATGATTCATTATGAATAGGTTAAAGTCATCAGGAATTTCAACAAGACAATTACCTCTTTCATTTCATATCTTAGGAATAATCATTCTCACTGATACGGAGTTTCAATTCCGATTTCCCACTTCTGTACACTGCAAAAATTATCCTAATGAATCGTTGGGACAAGTGGTAAAAATATATAAAAAAAATATTTTCAGTTATTTTCTTATTAGAAAATAAATCGGTGAAGCGACTTTCATTATGCTTAACATGTCTTTTCTCTACTAAAATTATTCTAATGAATCGTTGGGACAAGAGGTAAAAATATTTAAAAAAATATTTTCAGTTATTTTCTTATTAGAAAATAAATCGGTGAAGCGACTTTCTTATGCTTAACATGTCTTTTCTCTATTGAAAATATTACTGTGACATTTTTGTCACTTGTCCCAACAATTCATTGGGACAATATTTCGCAGTGTTGGGTGGCAAGTTCTTCTGGAGAGATTGAATCCTAATTCACAATTGTAACATTTCCAAATTATTATAAAAGTTTTGAGTGAAATCATAATAACATTTTATAATTTAAAATAATTTATTGTTATTTCTATAAATTACGATACGTAACATCCTTTGGTCCTGTACCAAAAGTCCACCTTCTGCGTGAATATAAGCCTGAACTTGTCGTTTTATCGATACCTGAACATGCTTCCTAGTTTCTGGTAGGTGGTGTACTGTTGCACTGCTACCACACGTCAGTCGAGGTGAGTTCCTTTTTCATTTACAGTAGGAGAATATACTAACTCTTTTAAATAACCCTATACAGATAGAACTCTAGTGGGTTTAAGTCACCGTGAGCGTTGATATAAAGAGATTGGTCCATTTCTGTTTATTTAGGGATCAGGAAAGGTCTCAGTTCTTATATTAATCTCCTTCGAGCTTTTTAGAGGGAAAGCATATTCACAAGAAATGGAATCATGAATTTCAAAATTAGCATGTCCATGTTTTTGGATAAAAAATGACTATTGTTCCATTAACCACTGACTTGTTCTTCATTAACATCTGGTCCAATAATGGTGGTGATTGTTTATTAGGATTTTACGTGGTTGCAAACAAGTTTTTGGTTCAGAACTACCGAAATTTTTTGAAAACCATATTGCCTGTTTCTTGGACCTAGCAAGAGACCATGATACTTTATTCTATTCTGAAGCATTTAAACAAAATCTTAACCAGATTTCTGGAGGGGTAGAATATGTAGAAAAATGACTTGACCTCCTCCACTCTCACCTCACATTAACAGATAGTTCAATCCCCTGCTCGTATCCTTCCATGATCGTCTTGAGGATGAATCAAATCTCCTTGACATTTACTTTCAATCCTTTCTCCTGATTCTATTAAACTCTTCTCTTCCTGCATGGATAATGACTCACACATTTGGGGCTATTTCACTAACTCTCTCCAGTCTTTACTGCCAGTCAAATTGTTGGTCCACTATTACAGAGGACATTGCTATTCTGAGCTCTCTGAGAACGGCTTGTGCTACACATCTTTCTACACAGTCTCAAACTTTCTCTATCCAACTCTCTGACCTATTCTTAATCACTATGCTCAATCTTAAATATACTCTAGTGGTAAAGCATTGAACACATTCTCATTAACTATTTTTCCAACTTGCTTGTCTTTGCTCCCTTCATACTCAAATATTGGGACACGTTTACCAATAATTTGATTCTTCATCCATTGAATTCCCCAACTCTGGTGGAAATCGATAGGCCTCTATCCTTTACACACCAGAAGATATATATATATATATATATATATATATATATATATATATATATATATATATATATATATATATATATATATATATATATATATATATATATATATATATATATATATATATATATATATATATTTTTTTTTTTTTTTTTTTTTTTTTTTTTTTTTTTTTTTTTTTTTTTTTTATTATTATTTATTATTATTTATTATTATTATATAATATTATTATTATTATTATTATTATTATTATTATTATTATTATTATTTATTATTATATTATTATTATTATTATTATTATATATTATTATATTATTATTATTATTAAGAAAGAGATTTCAATACAACGTTTGTAATAATCATGAACTATAATTATATAAATTATATAAATTATATATTTATAGTTATATAAATTATATAAAAGAAATATATAATTTAGTTATTATTTATTTATTTATTTAATTATTTATTATTTACGTATATAATTTATATATATATATATATATATATATTATATATATATATATATATATATATATATATATATATATATATATATATATATATATATATATATAATATATATATATATATATATATATATATATATATATATAATATATATAAAATATTAATTTATAATAAATAATATAATAAATATATATATATATATATATATATATATATATATATATATTATAATATATAATATATTATATATATATATATATATATATATATATATATATATATATATATATATATATATATATATATATATATATATATATATATATATATATATATATATATATATATATATATATATATATATATATATATATATATATATAATACAACAAACACCATAAATAAACGTATTCTATAAACACCCTAACTTCAGCCTAAGAGCCAAAAAATAATTATTTTTAAAAGAAAATAAAAGAATTTTTATTCTTTTTATTTTTTGGTTATTCTTTTTATTTTATAAGAAAATAAAAAGAATAAAAAATAACTAAAACTTATTAAGTATGTTAAAAACCGAGTTCTCAACCACAACACCCGGAGATCTTTATTTAAGGTATTAGTGGGGAG
>SEYY01019432.1:87500-97500 GCA_009176605.1 Armadillidium nasatum
AAAATTTATTGATATTTTTGCTTCTTGTCCCAACGATTCGTTAGGACTATTTTTTTGCAGTGCTTCTATGCTGATGACTATACCCTTTATTACTCCTTTGAATTTGAAAGACGCCTCTCCCAACAAGTTAATTGACGCAAGGAGAGTGATCTTAGGGCAACTGACTCTTGATTTTCTCGTATTTCATAATGGGGCAGAGAAAACATTGACGTTTTCAATGCCTCAAAAACTCAGTTACTCCGTCTCTCTACTGAACACAACTTTCCACCCAACTATGACATCTTCGAAAACACACAACTCAAACCTTTGTCTCTCCTTCTAATTCTCGGTGTTTCTCTTTTCTCGTAATCTTTCTTGGAAAGATCACATTACTTCTCTTTCTAAACAGGCTTCTAAAAGGTTAAATTAAGTGTTCTGGGGTGTCTTCGTGATCTCTTCACGTCACCTCATTTAATTGTTCTTTATAGGAGTATTGTTCGCTCCTGTATGGAATACTTCTGGAATGGTTCAACCTATGCAGCTCTCCTCGAAAAGACAAAGTTTAAGCCTTTTCGTCTTATCAACTTTCTCTCACACTAATTCTCTCCAGTTTCATTATGCAGGTTAAATTGTTGCGCCACTCTCTCTATACTATCGCTATTACAAAGAACAATGCTCTTCTGAATTCTCCCGTCGTATACATCCTCCATCGAGAAGGGCTAGTGCGACACGCCTTTCTACACAATCTCGTCCTCTCTGACCCCAGCTATGCTAAGTCTTACTTGTACTCTACTTTTAAAGTCCGGAACACACTACCTTTATTTGTTTTCTAAACTTCCTTTCATTTGCACACTTTGAAATGCCGTGTATCGGGACATGCCGACCTTTAACTTGACTAGGTTTCCGGTATTTCCTCAACTCTGGTGGGAATATATATATATATATATATATATATATATATATATATATATATATATATATATATATATATATATATATATATATATATATATATATATATATATATATATATATATATATATATATATATATATATATATATAACAAACTTAATAAAATAATTCCTAAAATAAAAATAATAATTTGTTATCAACAAAATAATTCCAAGTTTTGTAAACTTTCAAATTTTTTTTTATTTTTTTTTTATTTTTTTTATATTTTTTATATTTTTTTATTTTTATTTTTATTTTTTTTGCAGATTTTATAAATTGAATTTAAAAGTCATTTATTAAAACCAAAAATAAATATGCATTTATGAAATTATTTTATAATTTTTAATTTTTTTTTTTTTTTTAACATTTTCTTTATTTTTAATTTTTAATTTTTTTTTTATTTTATTTTTTGGTAAATTATTAAAATTTATTAAAAAATATATATAATATATATAATATATATATATATATATATATATATATATATATATATATATATATATATATATATATATATATATATATATATATATATATATATATATATATATATATATATATATATATATATATATATATATATATATATTCTTCTAAAGACGTTATTTCTGCTCTCTCTGAGCTTAATACTAAGAAGGCGTACGGTCCTGATGGTATTCCTCCTGTGGTTCTCAAAACTTGTGCTTCCGAGCTTGCACCCTGCCTTGGTAAACTATTTCGCCTTTGCCTTTCTACTTCAACCTTCCCTACTTGCTGGAAACGTGCGCTCATTCAGCCTGTGCCGAAGAGGGAGGATGCCTCTCAAAACTTCCAACTACCGTCCCATTTCTTTGACCTCCGTTCTCTCTAAAGTTTTCGAATCTATCCTTAACAGGAAGATTTGGAAACATCTCAATTCTTCTAATCTTATCTCTGATCTCCAGTATGGGTTTCGTAAGAAACGCTATACTGGCGATCTTCTTTCCATTCTCTCTGACTCTTGGGCCTCCGCTCTTCGGCATTTCTGTGAATCCTTTGCTGTCGCGCTAGACATATCGAAAGCCTTCGATAGGGTCTGACACAAAGCTTTGATTTCCAAACTCCCCTCTTTCGGTATCTATCCTTCCCTCTGTGATCTTCTCTCTAATTTCCTTTTTGGTCGTTCTATAGCTGCTGTTGTAGACGGCCACCGTTCTTCCTTTAAACCTATTAACAGTGGTGTTCCTCAGGGTTCTGTTCTCTCCCCAACACCTTTTCTAATTTTCATTAATGATCTTCTTTCTATTACTTCATCTCCTATCCACTCCTATGCTGATGACTCCACACTTCATTACTCCTTTCAGTTTGAAAGACATCCATCCCAACAGCAGTTATTAGACTCGAGAAGGGTAGCCTTGGAGCAACTAACCTCTGATCTTTCACGTATTTCAAAGTTGGGGCAGAGAAAACATGGTTGTTTTCAATGCCTCAAAAACTTAGTTCCTCCATCTCTCCACTCGACACAATCTTCCACACAACTATGATATCTTCTTCGAAAACACACAACTCAAACCTTCATCTCTCCTTAATATTCTTAGTGTTTCTTTTACTCGTGATCTTTCTTGGAAAGATCACATTACCTCTCTTTCTAAACAAACTTCTGAGAGGCTGGGTGTTCTGAGGAGCCTTCAGTATTTCTTCACACCACCCCAGTTATATATATATATATATATATATATATATATATATATATATATATATATATATATATATATATATATATATATATATATATATATATATATATATATATATATATATATATATATATATATATATATATATATATATATATATATATATATATATATATATATATATATATATATATATATATACTTCCACACAACTATGATATCTTCTTCGAAAACACACAACTCAAACACCAATTTGCACAGAAATCATACTAAAAAAACATCCATCGATTTCAACACGCTATTTTCTGCCAAAAAAAGATAAGATTTAAGAAATTCATATTTTTAAAGTTTCTCCAGTAATATATCATGATCAACCATGTCAAAAGCTTTAGAATAATTTTAAAAAAAAGAAACAAAGGAAAAAAAAAACAACTGTACTATAATATTTGTTTTTAAAGGTTTCGTTAAATTCATACAAGTTGACAACAGCACATACGGAATTCTTTTTTTTTCCTAAAATCAAATTGAAATTTCGTTAATAAGTTTTAAGCTTTCTAAGTAATTATATATTCTAAAGTATATAATTTTTCTCAAAAATTTTAGCAAATGAAGAAAAAATAGAAATAGGTAGATAATTATTAAGTAATCTAGGATTACCTCCCTTCAAACTGGAATAATTCTTCCAATTTTCAAAATACTGAGGAGCACAGACATTTCGATACAGTAATTAAACAACAATGTTGCTAATTCAGATAAATCATTACCTATTATTGCCTTAAGCAAACGAATAGGAACAACAGAATGATGTAAGTTATTATCTTTTAGCTTCATGAATAGCTTCAGACACCTCAATATTAGTTACAGGATATGATAAAAAGGAGCTAGGAACATTTTCCTAATTATCAAAAAATTCACAATTGTAATCCTCATTTCAATAAATCATTCTGTAAAGTCCTAAGAATATTGATAAAATATTCATTTAGTAGGAAACACGTGAAGGATTACTTACCATAGTATCATCATTCAACAAGTTCAAATTTATCACGTTTTTCTAAGGAGATTTAATCAAAGTGTTAAGAATCCTCCACTTACCCTTCGTGTCCCCCTGATGATTCTTAATCTTTCTTGTATAGTAATTTTTTTTGGCTAGTCTTAAAGCACTGTTTAAAATATTTATATATCTTTTAAACTTAGAAAAAGGCATAAGTCTAGATCTACGTAATGAAAACGTTTTTTTTTTTTTTTTTTTTTTTTTTTTTTTTTTTTTTTTTTTTTTTTTACATTTTTTTTTTTCAATACTTATTCCAAGGGTTCCTTTTATGCTTAAATTTGATTTTTTTTATATACTTAATTGAGAAAAACTTGCTTATTATTTTTCGATATAAAATATTAGACTCTCCAAACAGGCATCAGGGTCTTCGTTGCAAACGAAATTATTAGTATACTGTTCAAATCCTTACCTTAAACCTAGCAAGAGTATCTGCATTATAGATCCTATATTTTATAGTTTTACTTTCAGTAAATGTCAAAGTTTTAAATAAAGAAAAACACGAAAAATTATCAGTAATACGAGAAGAAATCGCAGCAGAATATAAAAGATCATTCATATTAGTCCAAAAATATTAAATAATAATAAGGCTATTAGAAAAAGGGATAACACGAGTATGTGTGGTGATTGTGGGGTAATAATTACATTCGGACAACCTATACAAAATTAAATAGTTATCCCATTATGTTTGAATCACATCAATATAATATCAGATTCACAATTTATTAGTTTTTCCTTTATATGTTCAGTAAAATCATCAATTTTTGGTTCCAGGAGGCCTGTAAATAGCACCAATGATCACTTTTCTGCCATGAAAGTCACCTCTAACAAGTAGGCACTCAGAAAAAGGCAATACCCCTGAAAGACAGTCATCCACTTACACATTAAATATGCTTTTATAATAAATAGCAACGCCACCGCCTTAGGAGTTCCTATATAAACATTCTCTTAGATGAGTAACCAGAAATATTATACTCAATATCAAATTAATTAGTTAACGAGGTTTCAGTATAAATAACTGTATCAAAATCATTAAATAAAGAGTCCAGTAAGACTACACTCTCATTAAAATTCTTACTCATGTTACGAGTATTGAAAATTAAAACACTCACTGAATTACAGAGTATAAATTGAAGTAATCTGATGTGGCCATCAACATCCAACTTATCATCACTTGGGTGCAACAATTGAAGACTATCCAATATAGTTAACATCTATTAACATGTTCGCTGAAAAACACACCACAAATTAAAAATAATTTATTATAAAAATAAAAAATTTTTTTTAAATAAAAATAAAAAAACTACAAAAATAAAAATAACATCAAAACCAGAAGATAATAACTAAAGTTACATAAAAAAAAAAAAAAAAATTAAATATTTATTTTTACTTATTTGATATTTATTTCAATAATAAAAATATAAAAAAAATAACAATATCAAAATGAATGAACATAACAAAAGATATCACTATTACCAATATGATACGTGTAAGAAATAACTAACCATAAAATAATAATAATAGTAATGAAAACAGAAAAATCAATAATAATTATAACAATAACACCAATAATAATAATAAGTCATAACAATAATATAGTAATAATAATAATAATGATAATAATAATAATAATAATAATAATAATAATAATAATAATAATAATAATAATAATAATAATAAATAATAATAATAATAATAAAATAGAAAACTGTAGAACAAAAAGATATATAAAGGAACTTATATATATATATATATATATATATATATATATATATATATATATATATATATATATATATATATATATATATATATATATATATATATATATATATATATATATATATATATATATATATATATATATATATATATATATCGAAGGATTGAGTTGTATGACTAGTGTGACTATAATTATAATATATTGATTAGAATAGTAATGAAGAGAAAACATTAATTTTCAGAGCATATGTCAGTCAGTCAGAGAGAGAGAGAGAGAGAGAGAGAGAGAGAGAGAGAGAGAGAGAGAGAGAGAGAGAGAGAGAGAAGATAAGAACCCACCCGGTTACAATAATTTTTAATTATTTGCATTATTCATATAGTCATGAATATTTAATTCATATATATATATATATATATATATATATATATATATATATATATATATATATATATATATATATATATATATATATATATATATATATATATATATATATATATATATATATATATATTATATTTGTGTCAGGGTAATATTAGAAATTTAAATAAATTTGTCATTGATAGTTTATTTTTATTAAAAATATTTTAGGTCGCTACTACTAATACTACTACTACTAATAATAAGAGTAATAATATCCAGACAAATGATGATAATAATATTATTATTATTATTATTATTATTATTACCTTATTTATTTTTTTTTTAATTTTTTTTATCATTGTTATTATTATTACTAGAATTATTGTAGCAAACTTCATAAGAAACGACTTTGTTATTGTTGCTTGCATGATCAATACTTCTAAACTTTTGTTATTCTAGAAGTAACCTATCATAACTTGTAATTATTAAAATAAATTAAAACTATGTATATATATATATATATATATATATATATATATATATATATATATATATATATATATATATATATATATATATATATATATATATATATATATATATATATATATATATATATATATATATATATATATATATTATAATATATATATATATATTATATATTATATATGTCTTAAACATTGGGGCTCAAAGGAAACAGTTACATTATTATTATTAAGATTATTATTGAATTTAGTAGTATAGGACCTACTTTTAAACTTTAAGCCTGTAAATGTACTATTCCCTGAATAAAGATTTGTGATTGATTGATTGATTATTATTATTATTATTAGTAAAGTTAGTAAAAAGTAAAACTAATTATTGTTTCAGATATATATAGAATGTTGTGCGTATAGGTGCATGTTTGGGTGTGAGTGGGCGTGTGTGTGCAATTAAAATGTCTTCCAAGAAAAGACAGTAAAAATAAAAATAACCAAGGAAAAAAAAAACACAATTCTAAAATTAAACTAGTGAGGTACTAAACAATATTTTCTTTAATTATTAATTAGTCTTTGTGTTATAAAACAAGTTTTTTTTTTTTTTTTTTTTTTTTTTTTTTTTTTTTTGTACTTCCCAATTTACGTAAAACTTCTTCTCTTTTTGTCTTACAATATTTTTATTCTTTGAATTCAAATACCTTTTTTTTAACTAATTTTTAGCTTCTTTTTAACTACTTTTTTTAGCTTCTTTTTTAACCACTTTTTTTTATTTTTCCTTTATTAAAACTACCTTTACAAACGCAACAATTAAGAAATGATATGCATGTGCGAGGAAGAAATTATGTGCGTTTTTCTGTATAAGTAATTTACATAATTAACGCACACATATGTATACGAATTAAACGGAGCGATGTTTATTTATAATAATAATAATTATTATGTATGTTGCCGACAGGAAATGTTGACGCTTTTAATTACATTTGATTTAGAAGGTATATATATATATATATATATATATATATATATATATAATATATATATATATATATATATATATATATATATATATATATATATATATATATATATATATATATATATATTATATATATATATATATATATATATATATATATATATATATATATATATATATATATATATTATATATTATATATATATATATATATATATATATATATATATATATATATATATATATATATATATATATATATATATTATATATATATATATATATATATATATATATATATATATATATATATATATATATATATATATATATATATATATATATATATATATATATATATATATATATATATATATATATAGCACGTCTGCACTTCGGTATGTCCTGTACCGACGAGTTTCCGCTTCTGATCCCAGAGTTTCACGAGTAAATTCAATTTCAGGCAGCGGCTTGCTAAGCCTTTCCTGTTCTAGAGACTGCAATGTCTAGTGTCAAGCATACAAACAAGGTTCATCATAATGCATATTATGTTCATCATTGCATATATATATATATATATATATATATATATATATATATATATATATATATATATATATATATATATATATATATATATATATATATATATATATATATATATATATATATATATATATATATATATATATATATATATATATATATATATATATATATATATATATATATATATATATATATATATATATATATATATATATATATATATATATATATATATATATATATATATATATATATATATATATATATATATATATATATATATATATATATATATATATATATATATATATATATATATATATATATATATATATATATATATATATATATATATATATATATATATATATATATATATATATATATATATATATATATATATATATATATATATATATATATATATATATATATATATATATATATATATATATACAATGTTTATTATTATGCATTCACAATTTGTAATTTGAGCCACCAATACTCTGAACATGCTAAAACTTAACCACTAGACCTAACCCAACACAACCTAACCTAATTAAACCTAACCTAACCTACCTTACCTAACCCAACCCAACCTATCCTAACCCAACTTATCCTAACCTAACCTAAACCTACTCTTACCTAACCCAACCCAACCCAACCCATCCTGACCTAACCTTTCATAACCTAACCTAACCCATACACCTGCTGAATGTACTTTTTATAACTGTTTCTTTAACTATGCACTTCTTCAAATGACTTTCTGTAATTATTTCATTTACTACATATTTTATTAAATTTATGACTTTATCATGCAGTATTCTATCTACTTTACTATAATTCGAAATAAAATTTATAATTGCTTGAAAGGGTGTCCTGTTACATGTTACTCTAACAACCCAAGACTCCCTATTGTCACAAAAAAATTATTCAGGGAAACTTTTCAATATCAAATGCATAATAATAATAATAATAATAATAATAATAATAATAATAATAATAATAATAATAATAATAATAATAATAATAATAATAATAATAATAATAATAATAATAGGAGTTCAATGTCAGGTTTTAGTTTTAATATATATTTTAAATTTCCAGAACAACTTACAGAGAAAGTAAGAAGCATAATTATGTTTATTTTCTAACCGGTTTAGACAGTAAACCTTAGACGGACATCATCAGAGTTTGGATTCTTACAGATGAATACATTTTTTAAAATATAAAAATTATTATTATTATTATTATTATTATTATTATTATTATTATTATTATTATTATTATTATTATTATAACCGCTCCCAGGAAGGGTCTAAGACCCTGTCAGAGGAAAATAAGTCTTTTCCTTGTAAATCTTTCAACTTCCGGGGTTGCATGGTCCTAGAGTATTACAAGCAATTTCATTTCGGGCAGTGGCTTGCTAGGCCTATCCTGCCCTAGCCAGAGCTCTATTAGCCGAACCCAGGGTGTACGACGTGGACGTTGAGCTGGACTTTACACCCCAAAAATTAAGATTATAGATTATAAAATTAAGAAATATATATCATATTATGTTTAGTTTGAGTGACAGTACATTAAACTTAATGCTAATGTGTGGTTTGTAGTTTTTAATACAGTAAGCCTCAGCTATTTTTAATTTTTGCACTTCATAAGAGGAGTAAAGAATTTTAAATGACTGGGATATACCACATACATCATTTGATGTTGCAGTTAAGATGATGAGGAGAAACTAAATCAACTGTAACCACCCAATCCTATAACAGAAAAACTAATCAATAAAACCAATCTGGAAAATACCAACAATCACTGATAAAATTAACTTTTATTTTAAAACTTCCAATGCAGTTGATTTCGATAAAGAGGAAAAAACTCCTACGTGGAATTATTGAAACTTGCATAAAATCTACAAATAATTCAAAAATAATAGTCAAACTTTACCATAAAAGCAAACCGCTTTCTTCTTGTTTTCGTACTTAAGATGCCTTGTCAGTTAATCATCATGTCGTTTATCATTTTGGATGTCCAGAGTCTGTCTGTACGTCCACGTATATTGGTACACGACTAACAGATTGACAGACAGAGCATACCAACATCGCTTTAAACCCAGTAATATTTACGAACACTTCCATACTGAGCATGGGAATGCAACTATATGTGATAAATCAAAATCATTTAAAATTCTTCACTCATCTTGTGAAGTGCAAAAATTGAAAATAGTTGAGGCTTACTATATTAAAAACTGCAAACCAGACATCAACATTAAGTT
>SEYY01019432.1:100000-110294 GCA_009176605.1 Armadillidium nasatum
AGATATTTTATGAGATTCAGTTATCTATTTTAGAGCAAATGTAATTTTAAAAGACATATTATCCAAGATCTAAGATATATCTGTTGATTATTTTATATATAAGGGTGTACTTCGTTTTTGCTTACAGTACTCCTTTATCTATCTATCTATCTATATATCTATCTATCTATCTCTATCTATCTATCTATCTATCTATCTATCTATCTATCTATCTACATATTTACCTATCTATCTATCTATCTATTTATTTACCTATCTATCTATCTATCTATCTAACTATCTATATATATATATACTGTATATATATATATATATATATATATATATATATTATATATATATATATATATATATATATATATATATATATATATATATTATATATATATATATATATAAAATAGTTTTATCCTAATTAATTTAATTATTGAAGTATTTTGCATGTTAAGAAAACGTTGTTATTAATTGATATTTTCGAGATATGAGTAAACATTATATATAAATATATATAATATATATATATATATATATATATATATATATATATATATATATATATATATATATATAATATTATATATATATATATATATATATATATATATATATATATATTAGATTTGAAATGGACATAACAAATCGTGTCCTGACTTAACGGAATTATTTTATATCGAAGACCTAACCTATCCCAAGTCAAATAGAGGTGAAGGTAACACGTAAAGAAATGAAAGAACTTGACTTAAAATAAAGACTTCCAAAGCTAATCACGCAGGAGACAATAGTTCTTTGGTAAGTTCCACGGATCCGTCCAATGTTTTCAGTAAAAGAAGAAATTTGAACAAAAATAGCGAATGTTGAAGAAATTAATGTAGAAACAAGTCCGTGTATCCGGGAAACCCAGTAGTTTCTTAATTGTGACAAAAATGTGGCAACAATTATTTTCAGTTATTTTCATATTAGAAAGTAAATCGGTGGAGCTACTTTCTTATGTTTAACATGTCTTCTCTCTATTGAAAATTTTTCTGTGACATTTTTGCCACTTGTCCCAACGATTCGTTAGAACAATTTTTGCAGTGTACCTCCATTTTAGAACTTACTTTGGCGTCAGGATAAGTTGACAAATTTCTGAAAAATTAAGTTCCTGAAATGTTAAAAATACCTTTGATATTTTTTGTGATTTTAATATCATTTTTAATTTCACAGGTTAGCTTATTTATATGCAATTTATAACTATATATTTGTACGTAATATACTGCATATTAATGTATGAATTTGAAAAATTATTTGCTGGGACTTTTAGGGAGATGAGCAAGAGACATAATACTATAGTGACGAAAAAATATGTATTTTTTTTTTTTTTTTTAATAAATGTATACATTTATCAAAAGCTTTTAATTTTAGCTTCCATTTTTATTATATAAAGTAAATAAATATTTGACGAATATATTTTTTTTCATTTTGAGAAAAATAGAAATATGTACTTGATATAACAAAATGGCTTCCAGATTCGATTTCATCTCAGTAAAAAAATAAAAAATTAAAAAGTAAACTTCGACAGTTTTTTTTTTTTTTTTTTTTGGTCCGAGCTTAAATGTTCATTATTAATTAAATTTTTTTTTTATAAATTAATTTTCTAATAAAAAATCGTGTTTATTATTTACCTTAATCTTTTAGTAAGAGATGCTTAAAAAAAAGCATCAAGTTGACCATCAGAGTAATTATGTGATATTAGCATTTATGTAACATCAAAATTTGCCTTTTGAATTAACAAGGTCATTCATTCTCTTTAGCTACTCATCTCTGTTAATAGAGACTAGGCTCAGAAATTCTCAATTAGTAGGACCAAAATAGATTAAATACTCTCAATTAGTAGAGCCTATATAGACACTATATATTCTCAATTAGTAGAGCCTTTATAGACATTATATATTCTCAATTAGTAGAGCCTTTATAGACACTTATATATTCTCAATTAGTAGAGCCTATGTAGATTTAGATATTCTCAATTAGTAGAGCCTTTATAGACATTATATATTCTCAATTAGTAGAGCCTATGTAGACATTATATATTCTCAATTAGTAGAGCCTTTATAGACATTATATATTCTCAATTAGTAGAGCCTTTATAGACATTATATATTCTCAATTAGTAGAGCCTTTATAGACATTATATATTCTCAATTAGTAGAGCCTTTATAGACATTATATATTCTCAATTAGTAGAGCCTTTATAGACATTATATATTCTCAATTAGTAGAGCCTTTATAGACACTATATATTCTCAATTAGTAGAGCCTATGTAGATTTAGATATTCTCAATTAGTAGAGCCTAAATAGACCTATATATTCTCAATTAGTAGAGCTTATATAGACAGATATTCTCAATTAGTAGGGCCTTTATAGACTTGGATATTCTCAATTAGTAGAGCCTATATAGAATTAGATATTTGCAATTAGTAGGACCTATATAGACTTAGATATTCTCGATTAGTGAAGACTAGAGTTGGACATTCTCAGTTAAAGAAGGCTTGACTTCGAGATCTTTAATCAGTTAGACTAGACTTTGAGATCCTCAATTAGTGAAAATTGGACTTAGAGATTTTCAATTAGCATAGACTAGACTAAGAAATTTTGAATTAGTAATGACTAGACTTAGAAATTCTACAATAGAATTAAAGATTTAGATTTAGATTTTTTAAGATTTAGATTTAGATTTTTAGAGATTTAGATTTAGGTTTATTTAGATTTAGATTTAATTTAGATTTTTAGATTTAATAATTTAGATTAATTTAGAGATTCAAAATTAGTAAGGATTATATAGACTTACAAATTCTTAATTAGTGTAAACTAGACGAATATTCTCAATTAAAAAAGGTTAGATTAGAAAATCTCAACTAATTGGACTAGACTTTGAGATTCTTAATTAGTGGAAGCTAGTGATTTTCAGTTAGTTGATACTAGACTTAGAAATTCTCAGTTAGTCATTGCTAGACTTAGAAATTCTTCAATAGAGGAGATTAGACTTATCAAAGATCATTTGTCACCTTGAACTTATTAAAGAAGTTTGTTTCATACCATTTCTTAAGGTGCAAGGTATGAAAAAAATGAAAGAGTAGAGCAAGATGAACCTGACAGAGAGAACCTGACGGTACTTCTTGCTCTCTACCTCACTTCAATAACCAAATAGGACAAAATAATGCAGTTCATCTGGCACAATTCTTTCTTTTTTTTCATACCTTTCACCTTAAGAAATGGTATGAAGCAAACTACTTTAATCAAGTTCCAAGGTGACAATGATCTTTGATAAGTCTAATCTCCTCTATTGAAGAATTTCTAAGTCTAGCAATGACTAACTGAGAATTTCTAAGTCTAGTATCAACTAATTTGGGTAAATCAATTGCTAAGGAATTATAAAAGGGATTATTTATCATTGACAACGAAAGATGAATAATTAGATGAACAAGTTTAAATAGGATTCTTCAAACACATAAAAACATAAACAAGTCCGGAAATAATCTTTAATTTAGAGAGAGAAATACGGGTTTAAGTATTGTATAATATTGTCAAGAGAATATCTAAGTCTATATAGGTCCTACTAATTGCAAATATCTAATTCTATATAGGCTCTACTAATTGAGAATATATAGGTCTATTTAGGCTCTACTAATTGAGAATATATAGGTCTATTTAGGCTCTACTAATTGAGAATATATAGGTCTATTTAGGCTCTACTAATTGAGAATATATAGGTCTATTTAGGCTCTACTAATTGAGAATATATAGGTCTATTTAGGCTCTACTAATTGAGAATATATAGGTCTATTTAGGCTCTACTAATTGAGAATATATAGTGTCTATAAAGGCTCTACTAATTGAGAATATATAGGTCTATATAGGCTCTACTAATTGAGAATATATAGTGTCTATAAAGGCTCTACTAATTGAGAATATCTAAATATAGGCTCTAGTAATTGAGAATATATAGTGTCTATAAAGGCTCTACTAATTGAGAATATATAGGTCTATAAAGGCTCTACTAATTGAGAATATCTAAATCTACATAGGCTCTACTAATTGAGAATATATAGTGTCTATATAGGCTCTACTAATTGAGAATATCTAAGTCTATAAAGGCCCTACTAATTGAGAATATATAGTGTCTATATAGGCTCTACTAATTGAGAATATCTAAATCTACATAGGCTCTACTAATTGAGAATATATAGTGTCTATATAGGCTCTACTAATTGAGAGTATTTAATCTATTTTGGTCCTACTAATTGAGAATTTCTGAGCCTAGTCTCTATTAACAGAGATGAGTAGCTAAAGAGAATGAATGACCTTGTTAATTCAAAAGGCAAATTTTGATGTTACATAAATGCTAATATCACATAATTACTCTGATGGTCAACTTGATGCTTTTTTTTAAGCATCTCTTACTAAAAGATTAAGGTAAATAATAAACACGATTTTTATATTAGAAAATTAATATTATAAAAAAAAAAAAAAAATTTTTTTTTTATTTTTATTTATTACTGAGTATAAATAAAGAATCTGGAAGCCATTTTGTTATATCAAGTAATATTTCTATTTTTCTCAAAATGAAAAAAATATATTCGTCAAAATTTATTTACTTATATAATAAAAAAAAAAAAAATTAAAAAAAAAAAAAAAAAAAAAAAATTTATTAAAAAAAAAAAAAAAAAAATACATATTTTTTCGTCACTATAGTATTATGTCTCTTGCTCATCTCCCTAAAAGTCCCAGCAAATAATTTGCAAATTCATACATTAATATGCAGTATATTACGTACAAAATATAGTTATAAATGCATATAAATAAGCTAACCTAGAAATTAAAATGATATTAAAATCACAAAAAATATCAAAGGTATTTTAACATTTCAGGAACTTAATTTTTCAGAATTTGTCAACTATCCTGACGCCAAAGTAAGTCTAAAATGGAGGTACACTAAAAAAATGACTAAAAATCGTTTACAAGTAAAATGTCACAGAAAATTAAGTGGAAGACATGAAAAAAGAAAGTAGCTCCACCGATTACTTTCTAATTGAAAATAACTGAAAATAATTGTTGCCACATTTTTGCCACAATTAAGAAACTACTGGGTTTCCCGATACACGGACTTGTCACATTAATTTCTTCAACATTCGCTATTTTTGTTCAAATTTCTTCTTTTACTGAAAACATTGGACGGATCCGTGGAACTTACCAAAGAACTATTGTCTCCTGCGTGATTAGCTTTGGAAGTCTTTATTTTAAGTCAAGTTCTTTCATTTCTTTACGTGTTACCTTCACCTCTATTTGACTTGGGATAGGTTAGGTCTTCGATATAAAATAATTCCGTTAAGTCAGGACACGATTTGTTATGTCCATTTCAAGATCTTATATATATATATATATATATATATTATATATATATATAAATATATAATATGATATATAATATATATATATATATTATATAATATAATAAAATTTCTTTAAAAATAAATATAAATAAAAAAAAAAAAAAAAAAAAAAAAAAAAAAAAAAAAAAAAAAAAAAAAAAAAAACTATTTTATATATATATATATATATATAATATATATATATATATATATATATTATATAATATATATATATATACTATATATATATATATATATATATATACATATATATATAATCTCTAGTAGATCTCTCTAGATAGTGTTAATAGATAGATAGATAGATAGGTAAATATTAGATAGATAGATAGATAGATAGATAGATAGATGGGGGGGGATAGATAGATAGATAGAAGATATATAGATAGATAGATAAAAAGGAGTACTGAAGCAAAACGAAGTACACCCTTATATATAAAATAATCAACAGATATATCTTAGATCTTGGATAATATGTCTTTTAAAATTACATTTGCTCTAAAATAGATAACTGAATCTCATAAAATATCTAATTTTGTTTGCTCTTGAATAGATAAAGAAATTACAAAATTTATTCTGAGGAATTACTGAGTTACATGTGTTTGAAAATGATAATGATTCCACTGGTCTGAATTTGAAAAAAAAAAACATTTAAAAGAGGTTTAGGATTTCTCAACGATTCTGAATTTTTTTTATTTTTTTTATTTATTTATTTAGAAATGAATCCGATTTTCGTCAGTCAGGTCTAGTTTTTGAGCTATCTCATTTTTAAGGAACATAATTAATAGTATTTCATTATAATTCCGATATTTCACATTCTAGCGGTCTTACTATATATATATATATTATAATATATATATATATTATATATATATATTTATATATTATAATTATATATTATATTTTAATAATTAATATATTATATATAATATATATATATATATAATATATTAATAATATATATTATATATAATATATATATATATTATATATATTATATATATTATATATATACATATTATTTATATATTAATATATATATATATTATATATATATATATATATATATTTCATATATATATAATATATTATAATAGTTATTAGTTATATATATTATATATAATTATATATAATATATATATTAATAATATATATATTATATATAATATATATATAATATATTATATATATATATATGATATGTGTAATATATTATATATATATATATATATAATATATATATATATATATATATATATATATTATATATATATATATAATATAAGTGTTTTAGTGCACATTATATGGTTATTCTGTTGACTTGTATGTCTGTATATTTTTGGAATTTCCGTAAATATAAGCTAGTACCACAAAATTATTTTTGTTTTATTAGCAATATTGATGCAGTTGTGTCTTTCTAGTTACTTGCAGGCATATTCTCAAAAAAAATATATGAAACACCTAATATCCGGATGTAACTTCTATAATTAGCTAGTAGGTCAAGGACCATGAATTCCAATTCCATCCCGCATCAAAATTTGGGGACAGACTTATTATCTGATGCGTATGAACACATGAAAGTGCAACTTGTGTTGACATAAATACATATCTCCTACGGTGAGAAAAATCATCCTAAACCCTTAACATAAGCGTAGTTAAGCGATTTAACACGAGATTTGTGTTTTCCAAACATCACTGCAGTTCTCGGGTCACGACTTCATGAAAAGATTCACTAGTCGTGGAACTACATTTCATGTATCGCAGTCATGATGAAGAAATGCGACAATATGCTTCCATGTATGTGGATAGCTGAGAGACAGCAGACAAAACAGCACTATCTACAACGTTGTGTCCCAAGTTCTAGTTTAATAGTCGGAAGGTCAAATTCACAACTGCATATCAAGCTTGAAATTATGGAAAGTTTGTCAAAGCCTAAATGTAAAGGTAAAACTTCGTTTTCACTGTGGAAAAAATTTTAACCAGAGTGGGAACATCTGAGTTGATCGTTAATGGCTGACGTAACTCCGATACACGGGATTTAAGTGTGCAATCAAAGGAAGTGGGAAAAACAGATAAAGGAGTGTGTTCAGACTTTACAGTAAAGACATTAGCCTTTTCTTCTAATCTCTCTAGTATAGTTTGAATTTATTCTTCTTATACGAGTTCTTTCTCTTCTCCTTTTCGTAACTCTTCTTCTTTTTTGTAACTCTTCTCCTTTTATGTAACTCTTCGTTAACTCTTCTCCTTTTCGTAACTAGTAACTCATTTCCTTTTCTTAACTCTTCGTAACTTTTCTCTTTTTCGTAACTCATCAATAAAGTTCGAGTTTCAAATAAGTTTGATTTTAAAATAAGAACGAGTCGACCTTCGGTATTTTCACCGTAATTCCTCTTTTTGTAATATTATCTCATACATTTTAATCTCTACGGAAATTTGAAAAGTAAATATTTCCAATACTGTATTCGAGCACCACCATCCAGGTGACAGGCCTGATATACAATTAATAAAGACCTACAGTGGGATTGAATTACAACCCTATTTCAAGTCTTCATCTATAAGACATAGTATACACAGGATATAACTATCACATTGTATAACTATAATAATATATTATTAATATATAACATATATAACATTAATATATAACATTATATAATAATAAATATATTACACTATATTATACATAGGGTAATATTACGACATATATAATGCATTATTACTTATTATTGTACATTCTTTTCATATTTTACTAATCAGAAATTAGAGTTATTTGTCTCTTCTATATTAACTCTAATATCATCAGTATTATTACCTATTTATTTAGATCCATGGGTTGCATTTCCCTTTCCATTCCCAAAAATATTTCCTATCTGATTAAATTTAATTTTCTTAAATACACTCGTCATTCTTTTTAGGCAAAGAAAAGACAAATAATTACAGTACTAGAAAGTATAGTAGAGCATAATGTTAATTCACATGTTACTAACCCGGTTAGACCGTATAAAAGCCGCGAGAATATACCATCAGAATTTGGATTCTTTCAGAGAATAAATGTAAAATTAAAAATTAGGATTATACTGTAGATTATAAAATTAAGAAATATATCATATGTGCTTAGTTTAGTGACAGACATTAAACTTAATGTTGATGTCTGGTTTGCAGTTTTTAATATAGAAGCCTCAACTATTTTCAATTTTTGCACTTCACAAGAGAGAAAAATTTTAAATGATTTGATTTATCAATACATTGTCCATAATAGGAAGTGTTCGTAAATATTACTGGGTTTAAAACTCTTTTGTTATGCCCTTTGTCAATCTGTTAGTCGTGGACCACACCAATAGGCGTGGAACGTAACAGACAGACTCTGGACATCCAAAATGATAACGACATGATGATTAACTGACAGGCATCTTAAGTACGAAAACAAGAAGAAAGCGGTTTCATTTTAATAGTAAAACATTGAATATTTTAGATTTTATGCAAGTTCAATAATTCCACGTAGGAGTTTTTTCTCTTTATCGAAATCAACAGCTTGGAAGTTTTAAAATAAAAGTTAATTTATAGAGATTGTTGTATTTTCAGATTGGTTTTATGATTAGTTTTTCTGTTATAGGCTTGGGTGGTTACAGTTGATTTAGTTTTCCTCATCATCTTAACTGCAACATCAGATGATTATGTGATATATCCCAATCATTTAAAATTCTTTACTCCTCTTATGAAGTGCAAAAATTAAAAATAGCTGAGGCTTACTATATTAAAAACTGCAAATCAGTCATTAACATTAAGTTTAATGTAATGTCACTAAACTAAACATAATATGATATATATTTCTTAATTTATAATCTAATTTATTTTTGGGGTGTAAAGTCCAGCTCACGTCCACGTCGTACACCCTGGTTCGGCTAATAGAGCTCTGGCTAGGGCAGGATAGCCTAGCAAGCCACTGCCCGAAATGAAATTGCTTGTAATACTCTAGGACCATGCAACCCCGGAAGTTGAAAGATTTACAAGGAAAAGACTTATTTTCCTCTGACAGGGTCTTAGACCCTTCCTGGGAGCGGTTATAATAATAATAATAATTATAATAATAATAAATATATTAATAATAATAATAATAATAATTTTTATATTTTAAAAAATGTATTCATCTGTAAGAATCCAAACTCTGATGATGTCCGTCTAAGGTTTACTGTCTAAACCGGTTAGAAAATAAACATAATTATGCTTCTTACTTTCTCTGTAAGTTGTTCTGGAAATTTAAAATATATATTAAAACTAAACCTGACATTGAACTCCTATATTATTATTATTATTATTATTATTATTATATATAATTATGATATTATTATTATTATTATTATTATTATTATTATTATGCATTTGATATTGAAAAGTTTCCCTGAATAATTTTTTTGTGACAATAGGGAGTCTTGGGTTGTTAGAGTAACATGTAACAGGACACCCTTTCAAGCAATTATAAATTTTATTTCGAATTATAGTAAAGTAGATAGAATACTGCATGATAAAGTCATAAATTTAATAAAATATGTAGTAAATGAAATAATTACAGAAAGTCATTTGAAGAAGTGCATAGTTAAAGAAACAGTTATAAAAAGTACATTCAGCAGGTGTATGGGTTAGGTTAGGTTATGAAAGGTTAGGTCAGGATGGGTTGGGTTGGGTTGGGTTAGGTAAGAGTAGGTTAGGTTAGGTTAGGATAAGTTGGGTTAGGATAGGTTGGGTTGGGTTAGGTAAGGGTAGGTTAGGTTAGGTTTAATTAGGTTAGGTTGTGTTGGGTTAGGTCTAGTGGTTAAGTTTTAGCATGTTCAGAGTATTGGTGGCTCAAATTACAAATTGTGAATGCATA
>SEYY01019433.1:0-10000 GCA_009176605.1 Armadillidium nasatum
ATTTTTCTTCAGATCAAAATTGGTTTTTGTTCTTTTTTTTCGTGTTTTAATGTTTTTGCTTTTTTATTGCTTTATTTTTTTTGTTTTCCGTTTTCTTTGTTTAATTTTTTTCTTGTTTTTTTTCTTATTTCTTTTAACGCTGATTTTTCTTATCATCATCTTATTCTCCCTCATATTTTCTTCTAGTTTTCTTACCTCATTTATTTCTTTTCTATTTAATGTTCTTTATGATTCATTTTACCTTATTTCATTTTCATTTATTTTTATGTTCATTATCTTTTTTTCTCTCTTTTTAGGCCCTTTTAATCTTATAATTATTCGAGTATTCTTATTCCTATAACCTTTTTCTGTCTATCTTTAAGTTTAACTTTTTTTTTTACCCTTATTTAATTTTACTTTATATTTTATCTTTGATCTATTCATTCGTTTTATTAATATTTTATTTTTTTTTTTTTTTTTTCCATTTAATTCACTCTTTCCTTTTTATGCTCTCTTTGTTTTTATATTAAATCTTCTTTTAATAACAAATCTATTTAATTTTGAAATTTCTGAAAGCATTTTTATCTGATGGAGAAATCCTATTGATCCTTCGTCGATGTATTCCTTCCGGAACGTATCAAAGAGAAGGAAGAGCGTCGTTTCAATCAATTTTACGTCTATTTAAAAAAAAAAAAAAAAAAAAAAAAAAAAAAATACATGGAAATTCGAAAGATTTTAAAAGAATGCATTTTTTGATTTTTAGGTTTTTTATCGTTTTTTTTTTTTTTTTTCTTTTTTTTTTTATCAACGATCCAATTCAGGTTTTTAAATCTTATTCTTATTTTCGGGTTTTTAAAGTTTTTAATTTTAGGAAGAAAAATTATATAAAGACTAATTAGAATAGACTAAAACTTGATCCTCTGCGAACGACACAAATTATACATAAAATATATATACATATATCACTTATAGAAACCGTAACAGTTTCATACACTACAACCTCATTTTACATTTTTCCCTACCCTCGCATTAGCAATTTTACTAATTTAAACATACCAACAAGATAAAAACAACTTTAAAAATATCATGATACCAGAACTTAAATAGTTCTGTCACTTACAAAGAGAACGAGAATATACAATATATTTACTTTACAAATAAATGGCGAACTAGTAATATTTAGCAATACCTACATAAATTACCTTAATTAAAATATACAATAGATTAATCTTATAACCCACATATTTAAAAACTGAAGGATGGTGTTCCACCACCTGTTCTGAGAGAGTGGGCGTCTGATCTTTTCTATAGGAACTACAACCACCATTGCGTTGCCCTCGCAGCATAAGGGGGGGGGAGGGGGTGCCAAATAAATTATTTTATTTTAAATTAATTTATTTATAAAATAAAGTTTCCAATAAACTATCAAAAGATTATCTATTATCGATATTCAAAAATAAGCAACATTATTATTATCATTTATTATTTGTCATAATTTAAAATTCAAATTAATTATTATTATTGTTAGTAGTAGTTGTTGTAGCAGTAATATTAGTAGTAATGATATATTATTTATTATATTTATTAAAGCGGTATATTTATTACAATTACAATTTTATTTTATTATTTACTAATCAACTCCCACATTCAAATAAAAAATTAAAATATCCTTTATCGCTACAGCGTTCAAGAATTTTAAATGTGAAAAGAGAGAGAGAGAGAGAGAGAGAGAGAGAGAGAGAGAGAGAGAGAGAGAGAGAGAGAGAGAGAGAGAGAGAGAGAGAGAGAGAGAGAGAGAGAGAGAGAGAGAGAGAGAGAGAGAGAGAGAGAGAGAGGAGAGAGAGAGAGAGAGAGAGAGAGAGAGAGAGAGAGAGAGAGAGAGAGAGAGAGAGAGAGAGAGAGAGAGAGAGAGAGAGAGAGAGAGAGAGAGAGAGAGAGAGAGAGAGAGAGAGAGAGAGAGAGAGAGAGAGAGAGAGAGAGAGAGAGAGAGAGAGAGACTATAAAATACGTTTCAGGCTCATACCTTTTAGGTTCCACGTGTGATTAATATAAAAAAAAAAATAATAGAGGGAACAAAAAGTGTTACCTTAATTATAGTTTCCAAATAGCTTTTGGGTGAGGGGAAGTATTTAAAACTTTTTTAATTAAATATTTTGGGTCATATGCAAAAGTCCAGGAAAATTTAAAGGGATCTATACTCTCAAACCCTCATATCCTTTATATATATATATATATATATATATATATATATATATATATATATATATATATATATATATATATATATATATATATATATATATATATATATATATATATATATATATATATATATATATATATATATATAATATAAACGCTGTTGTGGGCTTTCCTTTTGAAAGTCATGAAAAAGATCAAAGAGAAGATATGTTTTTTTGTTAAATCAAAATACAGTTGAATATATATATATATATATATATATATATATATATATATATATATATATATATATATATATATATATATATATATATATATATATATATATATATATATATATATATATATATATATATATATATATATATATATATATATATATATATATCTATATATATAATATATACAGTAGTGGAAATAAATAGCAAAGCTAATTATACCAAAAGTGGATTAGAGGTTTAGTTAAAACATTATAAACAGTTAGCTAACCAACTAAGTCCGCTAACCTTAATTTAAATCATATATATTCCGGAAGTTTCTGGCAATTATATAATTGCTCTTAACGAAATATGTATACTTGTAAAAATGTATGAATACTTCAACTTATAATCCGCCTAAATATATTGTTTGTAAAACTTATAATAAAATTAATCCTTTTCATTTTTTTAATATATACAACCTACTTTAGGTCTGTAAAGTCCCAGACACAGAATTTAGTAAAGACGTAACTGAGGAGCGTCTCTTATAAATTCATGACTGACATAATCTAAGAGAAAAACAATGACTTTAGACAGGATGAGGACATTTAACCTAAACACCATATATTTTTTTTTATCTCTTCCGGTGGGCAAAGCCGGAGGCCTTCCGAATTCCACCGGAGTTGAGAAAACTCTATCCTGGTCGATGGTAGCCGACATGTCCAGATACTTGGGCGTTTGAAAGTATGCAAGTCAAAGGAAGTTAGGAAAACAGACAAAGGGAGGGTGTTCCAGACTTTTATATATATATATATATATATATATATATATATATATATATATATATATATATATATATATATATATATATATATATATATATATATATATATATATATATATATATATATATATATTGCGTTTGCCGATCTTGATTCCACTAGCAGCAAGTACCTCGCTGGTGCAGTTATTACGCATAAGTGGTCGGAGATAAGCGCAAGAGAGAACTGCTCAAAGATATATATATATATATATATATATATATATATATATATATATATATATATATATATATATATATATATATATATATATATATATATATATATATATATATATATATATATATATATATATATATATATATATATATATATATATATATATATATATATATATATATATATATATATATATATATATATATATATATATATATATATATATATATATATATATATATATATATATACGAAAATCGAAAATATCGGAGAAGCCTATCGTAAACAAGAGAGTTGTCAGAGGTACGAGGTACTATTACTAGACATAGACACAATTATTACTTACTTTTCTAGCAGAACCTAATTCGACTTATCATAACCTGAACTACCGAAATTGCCGTAAAAGAGGCCTAACCTACACAAGAATTTGCCGTAAAAGAGACCTAACGTACACAAGAACGTTTGCACGACATAGTAGCCTAGGGCTAATTATAGGCAGGAAAATATCGATTAAAATAAAATATCGACATAAAAAAATATCGATATAAAAAATATCGAAACTCAGAAACAATCTCCACCTAAGCCATATATATATATATATATAAATATATATATATATATATATATATATATATATATATATATATAATATAAATATATATATATATATATATATATATATATATATATATATATATTAGAAATTCTAAGATCCACTTTTAATAGATAATGATGTTCATTCAGAAAAATCAATACTACGTTGGAGTGAGAAGGAATAGGAGGCCAAACAGTGTTTGTACTGTACTATTCAGATGAAAAGTCTTTATTTCATGAGTATTTTTTAACTAATTTAATACAAGTTCAATTTGTACGGTAAATAAACTGTTAAAAATAAACCAATTATTTGCCGATATGGACGAGTATTTCAAGGTGAGGCCACCTCAACTTTGTGAAATTCAACAACTCACAACTCTCTCTCAAAACACCTCCAGCTTTCCTATCTCCTTCGACGGCTCTCCCGTCTTATTTATATATATAAATTCAACCTTCATTATTATCTTTTTTTTGGGATACTATATCGTTTTTGTGACATAAAACTACAATAATTTCATTTCAGCTCCCTTTAAAGTTTCAAAAAAAAAAAAAAAAAAATTTTCTTACACTAAAATTTAGTGATTTTTTTTTTACTTCCGTTAAATTTGTTAGCAGTTTTCCAGTTCACGTTATCGGAGATAATTTTTGAGTTAGTAGATTAGTGACAGGAGAAGCTGCAATTTTGGTTACCTGTGCTCACCAATATATATATCTATATATATATATATATATATATATATATATATATATATATATATATATATATATATATATATATATATATATATATATATATATATATATATATATATATATATATATATATTATTATTATTATTATATATTATTATTATTAAACATCAAAGTTTAAAGTTTGTTATAAGGGAATCGAACCCCGGCCCTATAGCACAAAAGCATAGAGTCCTACCTCTACGCTACTGGCGGTTCAAATTACCTTATATATATATATATATATATATATATATATATATATATATATATATATATATATATATATATATATATATATATATATATATATATATATCGAACCCTAGGTTGACCAATGCAAATTGAGAGATAACACTTTATTTACCAACACCAAATCATGCAAAAATGCATAAATTTACAAAATTAAAAATAATTCAAGAAACAAGCTTTCGCCCCTACTTGGGGCCTCTTTCAGGTTTGACTGAAAGAGGCCCAAGTAGGGGCGAAAGCTTGTTTCTTGAATTATTTTTATTTTGTATTTATGCATTTTTGCATGATTTGGTGTTGGTAAATAAAGTGTTATCTCTCAATTTGCATTGGTCAACCTAGGGTTCGAATATTAAATAATAGATATAAACCGAGTGAATATAACTCTTTTGAAAAATAGTATATATTATATATATATATATATATATATATATAATATATATATATATATATATATATATATATATATATATATATATATATATATATATATATATATATATATATATATATATATATATAATATATATATATATATATATATATATATATATATATATATATATATATATATATATATATATATATATATAATATATGCGTCTGTGTGTGTGATGCTAAAAAGGGGTTCTTAATATAAGCAAGGATTCTCTATATAATGCACAAATGTATGTATATATATGCAATGCATTTTATATATGTAAAACGCAAATGAAAAATAAACTATACGGACAATTAACAATCCCATCTTGCGTTGGAAAAATTGAAATAATATGTGTTCCATTAAACAGAGATTCATGTTAATATCAAGTGCTATTAGATTAATGACTATTCAAATAGGAGAGAGAGAGAGAGAGAGAGAGAGAGAGAGAGAGAGAGAGAGAGAGAGAGAGAGAGAGAGAGAGAGAAAATAGGAGAGAGAGAGAGAGAGAGAGAAGAAAAGAGGGACAGGGGAGAGAGGGACAGGGGAGAGAGGGACAGGGGAGAAAGAGGGAGGAGGGGAGAAAGAGAAAAGAGAGAAGAGAGGAGAGAGAAGAGAGGAGAGATAAAAGAGGAGAGAAAGCGGGGAGAGCAGAGAGATAGTCAAATGGAAGATACGTTATAAATTACGATAAAAAAAAAAAAAAAAAAAAAAAAAAAAAAAAAAAAAAAAACAAAACAAATGTAATATAGTTTTATTTTCACTTTGTTTTTGTTTTTTAATTACGATTTTAACTTTCCATATTTGTTGATTTAATAAAGAGAACTTTCGTTACAAATTTTAACAACATTTGGATTGTATGAGAAAATCAGAATGAAGAATTTCTTATTTACTTTACAGAAAAAAATAAGCAAGTTAAAATAAATATTTAGTTAAAAAACATCTAAAAGTTGCCACAAATAAGATTTTTTCTAACAAACTTCAGATATACTCGTACAGATTTCCACAAGCTTTTTATATATTTTTAAATATAATATATGCCCTCAAGGGCATTGGCCCTATTTGAACAAGGAAGTGTTTTAAGAAGTTTCTTCCTAAGGTCCGCAAGAAGGATCAAACCAGCGCTTCGAGGAGGGAAACTTTCTAGTAAGTTCATCCTAAGACGACCGGAAAGAACGATCAAACCAAAGCCTTCGAGGAGGAGAGCTTTCTAAGAAGTTTCTTCCTAAGACCCGCAAGAAGGATCAAACCAGAGCCTTCGAGGAGGGGACCTTTCTAGGAAGTTCCTCCTAGTACCCGAGAGAAGGATCAAACCAACGTGTTCGAGGAGGGGAGCTTTCTAGGAAGTTCATCTTAGAACCCGAGAGGACTAAACCAAAGCCTTCGAGGAGGGAGAAGAAGTTTCTCCTAAGACCCTCAAGAAGGATCAAACCAACCTTCGAGGAGGGGACCTTTCTACGAAGTTCCTCCTACTCCCCGAGGATCAAACCAACATGGGGAGCTTTCAAAGGAAGTTCATCCTAGGATCCGAGAGAACTATACCAAAGCCTTCGAGGAGGGGAGCTTTCTAGGAAAGTTCATCTTAGAACCCGAGAGGACTAAACCAAAGCCTTCGAGGAAGGGAGCTTTCTAGGAAAGTTCATCTTAGAACCCGAGAGGACTAAACCAAAGCCTTCGAGGAAGGGAGCTTTCTAGGAAAGTTCATCCTAGAGAGAAGGACTAAACCAAAGCCTTCGAGGAGAAAAGATTTCTAGGAAGTTCCTCCTAGAACTTGAAAGAAGGATCAAAATAGCTTCCTCGAAAGTTCGTCCCAGGACCGAAAAGAACGATCAAACCAGTACCCTCGAAGAGGTAGCTTTCTAGGAAGTTTCTCCCTAAGATCAACATAAGGGATCGAACCAACACTTTGAAGTTCATTAGTCAATCACTCTTCCGTCGTATACACATTTATACCAAAGCAAAATTATAAATTTATTTATGGTAATTTTATCTCATTTCAATATAACAAGTAATGTCAGTATAAATATACTTTCAGAATGTAATAAGATAAAAGTGATCTGAGAATGAAAGATGAGAATAAGGTAAAAATGTATTAAAATAAAGTTTAAATTAACAAATAACTTTCCTATAAACTATGAATAGAAAAGAGAAATAAGATACAAATGAAGAGCAAGTTATTTATGCAAATGTTTCAAGGAATTATTCATAGAAAATTCAAAAATGGAAGTAAATTGAATTAATAAAACTGAAAATTAAAGAAAAATATTAATACATCTCATATATATATATATATATATATATATATATATATATATATATATATATATATATATATATATATATATATATATATATATATATATATATATATATATATATATATATATATATATATATATATATATACATACTATACATTTATACTTAAGTATACATCCCAATAATAAAGGACCCTATATTATATATATATATATATATATATATATATATATATATATATATATATATATATATATATATATATATATATATCAATATATTATATATATTATATATATATATATATATAATATATATATATATATATATATATATATATATATATATATATATATATATATATATATATATATATATATATATATATATTATATAACTGAAATGTTTTTTTATAAATAGTATTATATAGAAATAAAATTTACTTTTCCTTCATTTTTCCTTCTCAAACATATTCCCATAAATAAAATTTTCAACATATTTCTTCTAGTTCCACACCTTTTTTTTTTTTTTTTCATTCACATAAATAGAAATCAACCTATCCTAACCTACCTAACCTAACCTAACCTAACCTATACCTAACCTAACCTAATCAAGCCTAACCTTGTAAGAAGCATAGAATGATTATTAACACATAACTTAAATTTAGGAATTATTTCAAACTTCTGAAAAAATTTATCCAACCAACTCAAATTACACTCAATATTCATTTTTATTTTTTTAATTATTATTCTATACCCCTCCTCAATAAACTTTACAATAAGAATAAAGTTAAAAAAAATGCTTCAAAATCGAAATCATATGAAGCACAAAAAGTTAAAAAATAAGTCTTTTTTTAAAATATTTAAAATAATGTTTAAAAAAATATGTAAGGAATACCAACATTTCATATACTATTTTTTCTCCATTCCCGTATATTCCTTAAGAACCTATATATATATATATATATATATATATATATATATATATATATATATATATATATATATATATATATATATATATATATATATATATATATATATATATATATATATATATATATATATATATATATATATATATATATATATATATATATATATATATATATATATATATATATATATATATATATATATATATATAATATATATATATATATATATATATATATATATATATAATATATATATATATATATATATATACTAGAGCCTGAAAGAGGAAAGGGTGGCTATCCCTTCGAAAGCCTTGCTCCAATTTTTAATTAAGTTTTGTTTTTATTTCCTGTGGGGTATTTTACTGTATATATATAATATATATATATATATATATATATATATATATATATATATATATATATATATATATATATATATATATATATATATATATATATATATATATATATATATATATATATATATATATATATATTATCAGTGATCGTACGGGATTGAAAATTATTCGTGGATCGGGATTACGATTTTTTTTTCGGGACCAGGGAACGGGATCGGGTTCGGGATTTTGAATTTTTTATTAATGTATTGGCTTCGGCTGTTCATGGTCACAACATATTTACAATACTGGTAAACCAAGGTCCACACGCTCTGAAGCGTGATTCGATGAAGCTGCAGGTTATTATTATTATTATTATTATTATTATTTATTATTATTATTATTATTATTATTATTATTATTATTATTATTATTATTATTATTATGTAATGAAAATAACAATGACATTACTGCATTATAATTACTAACCCTGCAATCGTAATTTGAGCTGAGAAATTTGGAATACAAGATCGGCTTTATATATATATATATATATATATATATATATATATATATATATATATATATATATATATATATATATATATATATATATATATATATATATATATATATATATATATATATATTATATATATATATATATATATATATATATATATATATATATTTACCCTGTTGCAAAGGACAGAAAGCTAATTTGAAGAAGGCAAATAATTTACTATTTGAAATTTGAAAAATACAATAAAGAAATATATCCTAAACTTACATTATACACTCCTACTGATAAAAAATAACAACAAAAAATAATTAATAAGGAATTTCGAAACAGTAGAAGTGTAGAACAGAATCACCAAACATTACAACTATACTGTAAACTGACACACATTTTTCGTTTTGTCTAAGCCTTCGCCGTAACGCATACATCATTTCTCGTCAAATGGTGTCGGATCTAAAAGATGAAAAGGGGTTTGCTGTTTCACGCGTGTGCTGGTGCTTGGCAATTATGATGCCCTGATAATAAAATCGGAAATGTTGGGTGCTGGCGCTTAGCAATTATGATGCCCTGA
>SEYY01019433.1:17500-27500 GCA_009176605.1 Armadillidium nasatum
TATATATATATATATATATATTATATATATTATATATATATATATATATATATATATAAAAAAAAAAATTTATATTATATATATATATATATATATATATATATATATATATATATATATATATATATATATATATATATATATATATATATATATATATATATATATATATATATATATATATATATATATATATATATATATATATATATATATATATTAAGGTGGTCCTTATTTCCTGATTGCAGAATGTGTCATGCAGTAAAGGGGTTCTAATTTTGATGAAATAAAAGCGTATTCAATTTCAGCCCAACTGGGTAAATTTAAATAAAGCCCCAAAGACGTTGAGGTTTAAAATATATTATTTCCTTTATAGTGTATGCTTAATTACAAATTTTGTTTATGTCAGTAAAAAACCTAATTTCAACATTTTTGTGTGCAACCAAAAGCAGTAATTATGATGTTCATTCATGAACATATGACTTGTATTCATATTTAATAAAATAGCAATGGTAATCTTAACCAACAATAGAAATGAAAACAAAGAAAATGTTATTTTGTAGTTTATTACAGTGTACTAATTAACATAAAGCGATACTCAATACATCACTGATATGAAAATTGAATATAACTATCATATTCAAGGTTCTGCAAGGTCTTCTTACTCCGGTATGGATACTTTGAACAGTTTTCATTTAATACCTGTAATAAAAATTGTTTTTGTTCTAAAACATTGGTCAAGATGTGATTCCGTAATAATTTCACGATTAGTTACTAGTGACACTGAAAACAAGTGGAAAGTTTGCTTGTAGTGCGTGTGTCAGCTTCCCACTTGCCAAAATCTAATTTCAAAAATTCAACCGAAACTTCCAACTTTGAATCAAAATTCATAAATTTGGAGCTATGAAATTGCCTAAAATGTCGCAACAGTATATTCTTCCCAATCTTCAGGCTGAGTTTATATTTCTTATCATAAATTTCCCTTGTGTCATCAACAGAACTTATAGTTTCAACAATTTACAAGTGATGTTTTCCTTTGAATGTGCAAATCATACAAGGAAGACATTGCTACCATCTCAAGAGCCAAATACCACATATGATCTCAAAATTTTTGTGAAGTAACTTGGAAAGCTTGAATAAAATATTTTGACAATGCTTTAAAAAACGTAAGTCATTGAAAGAAGCTTTATGTCACTTGCCCAACTGAACTAAGCTTCAAATATGGTTTCGATAAATACAAGCATATCTCAAAGTTCACTTTCTTTAATAAAATTGTACTCTTATTATTTAACATCAAATGCTTCTGTGTTTTTATATATATATATATATATATTATATATATATATATATATATATATATATATATATATATATATATATATATATATATATATATATATATATATATATATATATATATATATATATATATATATATATATATATATATATATAAATATATATATATATATATATATATATATATATATATATATATATATATATATATATATATATATATATATATATATATACATATATTGTGATTTTACCTATTGGATTAACTGTCCAACTTCAATTTCATTTTAAAATTATATTACCTTTATTGTACAAAATTAATTAGAGGAATAGGACTATTTGTCTTTGACAATTTCTTTAACATTTATTGTTAATTGTGATAATTCATATCTCGACGATCACTCTCTACATCAAGCTATGTTCGAATATTTTGATTTGATGTAAACAAGTGTAGAAATCCAAGACTTACAGAGGTACGTGTAGGAGAACTACACCAACACCCTCGCAGCTTTCATAAAACTTTTGGATTCATAGGAAAATAGCTCAACCAAAAGTCATTCTTAATTATATCTGGAAATTCTGCACTTGTTTGAGAATCACATTTAAGCTCGATGGTCTGTGTTGAAGGGAATCTTTGAGAATGTCCATATCGATGTTGAATGCATTTCTTGTCAACTTAAATTGCCAAATTCCTAATTCTTCTTTCATGGATACCAGATGTTCTGTAATCGCGGGTCTTTCAATTCATTTTTAACATTAAATCATTAAATGGGCTTGTTTGAAGGTTTAAAGGCGTTTGAGAGAAGTTATATCGTTAGTCCCAAACAGTGTAGCGCACCTCCCCAGGAGGACGAGCCTCCAAACTGAGCCTCTTGTCTAACTAGTCGACAAATTAAGCCAAATTTGACTCGTTCCTTGTCAAATACAAGTTCTTTGTGCTTTTGACCAGTTAGTTTATTAAGTTGGTACAACTTCTCTAGTTTGAAAGTATGAAAACAATGTTCTTCCCTAGCAGGAATACGCTTTTACAATCAAAATTTCTCTTTCCTTAAAAGCGACAACAACATTCTCATGCAATATGTTTCACTAATCTTAATGTGCGAAACAATACACTAAGAAATTTCTCGTTTCTGAGAAAACAAGCATATCCAATGTATGTGATTGTGAGTAAAAAAGAAACACTGGTTGAATTTAATGACCCCAACTTCAGCAAGGCAGGTTTAAAACAACAAGAACTCTGCCTGGATATAGTGATATATGGTACCGTCTGAATATGAGTGTATACATAAATAAATGTAGACATCAGGTTTATCCTGTGCTTGAGATTTCCAAAATATTTTCTGTGCACTGAGATGAAAAAGGAATTTTCAATTTAAACATGCACAAACAGTGTGTGTGTGTGTGTGTGTGTGTGTGTGTGTGTGTGTGTGTGTGTGTGTGTGTGTGTGTGTGTGTGTGTGTGTGACCTAGAAGTAACTAACTACCACCCAATTAATATCAAGTACCAACCTTTGGTCTTTTGGGAATACTTTAATATTTTCTTCGATTAATTTTTGTGGAACTACTTATATATAACATGAAACGAGTTGTACGTACAAGAATTTTTTTAAATGTAATATTCCACATGTCATATTATCATATTATATATATATATATATATTATATATATATATATATATATATATATATATATATATATATATATATATATATATATATATATATATATATATATATATATATATATATATATATATATATATGTGTAGTGTGTGTGTGTGTGTGTGTGTGTGTGTGTGTGGTTGAGTTGAAAATATTTATTCAAATGCTTAATAATTTGAATCCATACAAAAACAAATAGAATGTTAATATTACTAGTAAATAATAACCATTAATAATAATAATAATAATAATAATAATAATAATAATAATAATAATAATAATAAATAAATAAAATATTTCAAAATCAATTTTCTCAAAAACTCAAATCAAAACTCTTTGCGTGGTCAATTTATCCATAAATATTCCACGCTTGACGGTCATTCACTTGTCCAAATAACGCCATTAAGAAAATTAATCTCTGGTCGCCTGTGAGCTTAAAAATTTGGTGTAAAAACAATTATTACTGTAATTCGCTCAGAAAAAAAAGTTAATCATTATGAATTATTGATTTTAATTTTTTATATTATAATTCTTAAATTATTTATTATTATTATTATTATTATTATTATTATTATTATTATTATTATTATTATTATTTATTATTATTATTATTATTATTATTTAATATCATCATTATTATTAGATAATTATTACTATTTTTGTGTAAAAATAGTTATTACTGTAATTCGCTCAGAAAAAAAAATAATCATTCTGAATTATTGATTTTAATTTTTTATATTATAATTATTAAATTATTTATTATTATTATTATTATTATTATTATTATTATTAAATATTATTGCTATTATTATTAAGTGAAAATAGAAGTTTATCCTTTGTAGCACGTCATCATTATTAAAATAGTTGTTTTACAAGATCCCTTTCAGTTAATAAATTTATTTGTAACATAATTTAATAAATAAATTTAATAAATTTATTTTTAACAATTTAAAAATTAAATTTAATAAATTTAAAAAAATTTTTTTTTTTTTTTTTAATAAATTTATTTGCAACATAATTTAATAAATTTAATAGATTTAATAAATTTATTTGTAACAATTTAATAAATAAATTTAAAAAATTTAAATTTATTTGCAACAATTTAATAAATTTAATAAATTTATTTGTAACAATTTAATAAATAAATTTAATAAATTTATTTGTAACAATTTAATAAATAAATTTAATAAATTTAAAAAAAAAAAAAAAAAAAAAAAAAAAAAAAAAAAAAAAAAAAAAAAAAAATAAATAAATTTAATAAATTTAATAAATTTATTTGAAACAATTAAATAAATTTAATAAATTTATTTGTAATAATTTAATACGGACGAATTGTCACCACAAAAAAATCCATATCAATATTTTTGGTCATTATTCCACAATAAATAATTATCATTTCTTTCAAAAATTTATTCCTCACTAAGGCGGTATTAAATTTCATTAAATTACATATTATTATTGTTTGTTTCTAGTGATATTTTGTTATCGTGGTGTTTCCATTATTATTTTTATTTATTATTATTATTAAGTTATTATACTATTATTAGTATTATTATACTATTATTATTATTATTTCCATTATTATTATCATTGAAATATAATGATAATAATTTATGATTATTATTATTATTATTATTATTATTATTATTATTATTATTATTATTATTATTATTATTTTGTTCTCTTGTAGTTAACACATATTTATTGAATGATATTCGACCCATGAGTGAATTTGAATCCGATGGATACGAATTTCAACTCGGTTTAGATCTATCATTATGAACAGTCTACGAGCCTTTTTCAATAGTTTTCATATAAGGATAAAAAATAAAAAATAAAAACATAAATAAATAAATAAATAAATAAATAAATAAATCATATGTTAAGAAATTTTTTCAAGTTTCATAAAATCAAACGGTCAAACTACAGAATATTTACATGATAACGATAGAAATGAATTTAAAAAAGAAAGATTTGATGCTTTTACTGCGGCAAAAATTTTCTTTTGTAAGACTTTCGAGCGTATTTGCTTGCTGATGGCATGTCACTTTTCAAGCACCAGTAATAATCAGCCATCACGTTGGAATCCCATCGACCTTGGTACCGTTCCTCCATAATAAGAAATCTCTCCCCTTGTGCGTTTTACATCACGTAATTTACTTGGAAATTGGTCAAGATGGCTATTTAAAAATTGCACTTTTACGCTCATATTACAACCTAACTCTTTGTAGGCTCTCAAAAATTCTTTTACGATTTCTTCGTAACTATCTGCCCTATAACTGCATAAAAGTTTTCTTCCAAGTCCACGAATGAGAACCAGGCATTATTTTCGCATTCATTCACGACATTAGGAAAACTGCTGTCTTTAATTAATGTTCTTATCTGTTGGCAATCGAATTCCACCCTTGGTAATTTTGAAATTATGTAGTCCTATTTAAAACTCAAGCCGTTCGTATCTAAACCTTTTACATATTGTTTTCTATAGGTACTACAACGGCAGGTGCTCGAGGGAGATGACCTCTCGCATTCCACCACCATTGCTTCACCCTCGCAGCACAAGGGGTGCCTTGCTTGCACATGAATTTTGTGTGAGCATGGCAATCTCTGGGCTTCCACGTTGTGGTACCACCCCCTTTCCAGCCACCTCTGTTCTGTGGAACACCTACTACCTCCGTCCGTTTTTCCTGCTGTATTTCAACCTACCTCTCTTTAAATCCTGTCTGCGCCCACCTGAGAGATCAACGTTACGTTCGGGATTGGGTGGGTTTTCTTTTATCTTTTAATTATGCCCCTTCCTTGAAAAGGGCTATGCTCGTGAGTGGCGGCAACATGCAAAAAAATAAAATATAAATAAATAAATAAAATAATAATGAGGCCTAGTTTGAAATGCAGAGAAGGAAATGATTTTCTCTCTGTTCATTAAAGGCGGATTAATCAATTTTTCCTCCGATTGTAGATGAAGTTTGTGCTGGCAATATCTGTTTGAAATAATGTTCAGCCTTGTGTGTGTGTGTGTGTGTGTGTGTGTGTGTGTGTGTGTGTGTGTGTGTGTGTGTGTGTGTGTGTGTGTGTGTGTGTGTGTAAGAAAAGGAAGCAAAGAATCCTATGAGATTTATAGCTTACTTTAATATTAAAATGGGTTAAAAATGATACAAGAAAAGTATTTTTATGGTGTTGCATGTAAAAATAGACATAAAACAACAATACTATAACAGTAGGTACAAATATCTAAATAATAACCTAAGTTACATATGTGTAACTACAAAAAGACTTTGAGAGTATTGAGAAAAAAAAAAACTTTTTCTGAATACGATGGAGGAGGAGGAGCTTAGAGCAAAATCAGGACCTGGTAGCGCAAAACCGAGTGAAAATTCGTTCTCTGTTCACCTCAAATTTACCAATAATTTAGTGTCAAATGCAATTCAAAAGACAAAAAAATTGAAATTTGTTCCCAGTGTTATTATTATCATTATTATTATTATTATTATTATTATTATTATTATTATTATTATTATTATTATTATTATTATTATTATTATTTTTGCAGGTGTGAATTTTTTGGGGAAAAAATTCCATTGATTAAACTTTCTTTTTATTCTTAACTATTTTCTCTGAGTTTTGAAAATTATTTATTTTGGGCAATTTTTTAATGTCTTTCATTCTGACATTTTGATTAAAAGTTCCTGATAAATTTTTTTTTTTTTTTTTTTTAGGGGAAAAGCAGTAAAACTTTCGACTTAATTTGGCTACATTCATATACTGTAAATCATTATTAACTTTCTTTTCATTTTCTTTAAAATTATTTTTATATTCCTGTTTTTTTTTTTTATTTATTTTTTATATTGAGTTCTGAAATCATTTTATATATTTGCCTTTATTTGAGGGGGCTTTAGAAAAGATAATTAAAAAGATTAATTCCCGTACTAAAATTATGTTGATAGGAAGATACATGAACAGTTTAGTTATAAGGGGAAAAAGTGTTAAGGAGTAAGCCCTAAAACTTTGTTTTGCTTATTTTTTTGTTTAGAGATAGTTTTACCAACAATGGGCATGTGCCGTTCCTACAGACAAAAAAAAGTGTACAACCCTTCACTCCATCACTAATTTAACCCAAATTAACCAATCGTGGAGAGCTTGTGATGCTTTTCCAATGCTTTAATATAACCATTCTGATTGTTACAGTTTTATTCAAAAAATTAACAATATGCCATTCAAACCATTCGATATTTACTACCGTACTTTCAATTCATCTCATATATTTCTTTCAATGTAATTGTGCAACCATCAAATTATTTTGTCTAAAGTATGGATTTAAATCCAACATAGAGAGTGGTTTCTTATTAATTTAAAGATTATTTAATAATACAAATGACTTTACTTTTTCCTTATTTATCGTACCTAAATGTTAACTAAATTTTTAGAAATTTTTTTTAAAAAAAAAAAATTAAATATTTCAAAAAGCTGAAAAAAAGAAGAAAAAATATATATAAACAATGGAAATTTTTACATAAACTTAGAAATTATATATATATATATATAAATATATATATATATATATATATATATATATATATATATATATATATTATATATATATATATATATATATATATATATATATATATATATATATATATATATATATATACAATGCCAATAATTTCAATAGACATTCTTTTAAAAACAAACAATAACGATTATTGGCTTTAAAAAAAAAAATTTGCTTTCGTGCAAAAAGAACATTAGTCCTTGGCATCAGGGACCTCTTAAGTGCTAATTGCTTCAATTTCCAGTACTTAACTGTTCACCCCTGGACCATTTGGGAGTTTCACATACATAAAAACAACAAAATTAATTGCCAATTACTTGGAAATTCGCTAATAACTCATATTATTTCTATAATTTCATTTCAAATACGTAAATAATAAATACCAATTACAGTTATCAGTACAAGTAGACACCCACGCACACGCACTCACATACACACACACACACACACACACACACACACACACACACATATACATATATATATATATATATATATATATATATATATATATATATATATATATATATATATATATATATATATATATATATATATATATATATATATATATATATAAAGTGTGTGTGTGTAAATTTTTAATTTCACGTTGAATGGAGAAACGCCAGGAGGCCTACATGCGTGTAGAATATCAAAACTGAGGAAACGCATGTGGTTTTGTCGAGCTAAAGATCGACTTATCAAATACACGTCATTTGAAAGATGTGTTAAATCAATAGAAGTGTGAGAAATATCAGTAGGAATATCAAATTTTTGTAGGAGAGTACATTAAAGAGCGGATGTATCGGGTTAAGCCTTGCATCTCACAGATGGACAAACAAAGGTGCTCTTATCAAAGAGGAAGTTATGCGAGTAGAAAACTTAGAGAAACAGTATTAGTTCAAATATCGATTACATATATAATGCAGTATTTCAATAGCTAGTGAGAATTATTGAGAAGAAAAATGTCGATGAGGCGCAAAAAAAAAAAAAAAAAAAAAAAAAAATTTGAATCGTTCAATATTAGTTGTGATATAGGTAACATTCAAAATATGTAACTCTTACTCAGAACAAGACAAGACCCATACCCTTACTAAACAAACAACTGAGACGGTATTAAATATTCTGAAGGGGTTTCAAAATATGAAGAACTTCTAAGGACAAGGCAAAACGAATACATTTACAGAACAAATGGGGTTAGTATTAAGAAATCTGAAGGAGTTTTAGAGCTGTTAAATATGCAGAAATTTCATTAATTAGAAAAACGAATCTATTCTTCAAGTGAAGAAATTTCATTAAATTTCAAAAACATAGAAAAATATTTTTTCAAAACTTCAAATCTGTACCTATACTTAAAATTACAGAAAATAGATAAAAGCTTTGGTCTGATATAATAAAAAAAATATATATATATATATTTATAAAAAAAATATAAAAATATAAAAAAAATATAAAATATAAAATTTTTTTTTTAAAAAAATATAAAAATATTTAAAAATATATATATATATATATATATATATATATATATATATATATATATATATATATATATATATATATATATATATATATATATATATATATATATATATATATATATATTCCAGTATTGCTCAGTACGAAACCAAAACCCATAAAAACGTTTACAAAACTCTTTAAAAAACGATTTTGTGTTTTTTAATCCTATTTACAAACCTTTTCAAAAACATAACAGTCTATTAAAAAGTCAGACCAGTAAGGATTAAACATTTTAATATATATATATATATATATATATATATATATATATATATATATATATATATATATATATATATATATATATATATATATATATATATATATATATATATATATATATATACACGCCTTATTTGGGTTGTCTGCCTTCCCTAGGGAAAATATTTCTGCAGAAATTTTAACAGATGATGAAAACTGATGTTTTAGGAGTTGTTCTTTGGAGTTTTGCACACTTAACCCCCCCCCCCTCAAAAAAAATAAAAAATAAAAAAGAAATAAATAGAAAATGAAAAATAAATTTTATTTTTCAAAATATTACACCTTCAAATTTTATATCTAATACTAGAAAGTATTTATTTCCTTTTCTTATTCATTTCCTATTTCTTATTCTTCAGTATTTCTTATTCAAAAAATTAATTTAATATATAATACTAGAAAGAACCTTTCTTAGGTTATCTGTGTTCTCTTTTCATATGCTACACCTCTAATTAATTAATTTTAAACATTGAGAAAATAATTTTAAACAAATTTAAACATAAAAATTATATAATAAATATCCAATTAAAATCAATTATAAACAAAGATGTCAGCTGGAGCATAATAAGGAAGAGATCAAACAAAGTATATATATATATATATATATATATATATATATATATATATATATATATATATATATATATATATATATATATATATATATATATATATATATATATATATATATATATATATTGCCTTACTCGA
>SEYY01019433.1:32500-37500 GCA_009176605.1 Armadillidium nasatum
TGTTTTAAAGAATTAATAATGTAAGTAGCGATTAAATGTCCAGTTAATCCTTCTACAGGGACAAACTCCAAAAATTTTTCTTTAACTTTGTGTAAATCATCATTGTACCCGAGGCATATTGTTATATGTTCTGTTTTTGTTACACCTGTTGCTTCTTCCAGCAAGAACAGCAAAGCATTTTGTACTATTCACATGATTAACAAGTTTGCTTTTTATGATCTGGAAACATAAATGAATTAGTTCATTCTGAATAGATGGGCTAATATATTGTGAAACTCTTGACAAAGCAGAGTAGTGATCAAGAAGCGTTTTATTTCCAGCATCTATTCGAAACTTTAATAATGCTCGAAAATTACCATTGGATACATTGTCATTATCATTTGATAATATATCTCCATATTAGTATTTTCGGCGAAGTGCTATTCCTTGCCTTCCACAAAAAATAACAGTCCAAACGGCATATTTTAATTTCAAACTTTTTTCCTCTGCTTGCATTTTTCGATTATAATCTAACTGCTTAACAATATCACAAGAAGACCCATTTGCAACCTGTAAAAATTATTTGCCAGTGTAACACAAGTTTTATGATATTCAGTTTGTTGATCGCTAGAAAATTTCTCAACAGTTTTCTAGCCAGGAGACTAATGTTCCTGTAATCTGATGCCTCCCTTTTCCTATGCAAACTTTACTAAAAAGCATATACAATTTCAAAATGACCATCCAGCATATTCTGAATATGTCAACCAATTATATGTTTAAGTCCACTTTCTTTGAAAATTAAAATTTCTGTCCAAATTTTAGGGAAGATGTAACCGAGGAGGGATCCACGCATCTTTTAAAAGCCTTTTCTTAGTCTTATCATCAACTTTCTTATTTATATATCAACCAATATTAATTCACTTACTGTATTTATGAGGTCCTTATTTTCAATCGTGTGCAATAACGGCAGAACGTCACACGCTTCTTCAAAATTAGCAACATTAGAGATATTACCATCGTTGCTAATCTCGTTAGTCACATTATTGTCTGCACTTTTATCCAAGCTTTTAATTATTCTTCAGAAATATAATCAAAAAGGATTTTTACTACGCTTCATATTTAATTTTAAAATTAATAATTCTATAAGGAAAATTATTAATAATGATCAATCATCAAAATTTTTTAAAATTCAATGTAAGATAAGACGTTACTTGAAATTAGCAACAAATATTCGGAAATAAAATCTTTGATAATATATATATATATATATATATATATATATATATATATATATATATATATATATATATATATATATATATATATATATATATATATATATATATATATATATATATATATATATATATATATATATATATATATATATATATATATATATATATATATATATATATATATATATATATATATATATATATATATATATATATATATATATATATATATATATATATATATATATATATATATATATATATATATATATATATATATATATATATATATATATAGCTTTTTTGTTGCTATATTTTTTAAAACCAAAAAACAAAGTTCCTGATAATTACTGGGGGATGGGGGTTCCAATTACTCCTCCCTCCCTCAGCCTACGCCCATATTATATATATATATATATATATATATATATATATATATATATATATATATATATATATATATATATATATATATATATATATATATATATATATAAATATATATGACAAACCTCTTACATTTAAAGTGCAAATTAAATATTTAAATGCTATACTGTCTTTCAAAAAATAATTAAAATGTACGCTACGCTATGTACAGTTTGGTAGCTTTATACTAAAACTTTGAAACAAAAATTAAAATGATAAGCGTTGTACGAGGCATTCCAGTGTTAGAAAACTACAAAGGTTAAGAATTTACATGTAAGAGAACAAATTCTTCAAAAGGATATATATATATATATATATATATATATATATATATATATATATATATATATATATATATATATATATATATATATATATATATATATATATATATATATATATATATATATATATAAGCATCATAGTATTGAGGACGACCAGAGGACCTCTAATAAAACAGGAAACAAATTACGAGCCGACATGTTCCCTCAGAAAACCTTTGCAGAGCAGATAAAAAAAAAAATTAAAGAAATGGTAAAAAATGTTTCTAAACATTTTCTCCCGTTAAGAGACCTGAAATGTTCAGTCTGTTGTACACATAAAGAAATAAAAAGATATTTGAATATGAAGTAATTTGCTCTGATGTAACTAGAAAGAGGAAGATGTATATAGCTTACAGGAGTTCTGAAGACCAGCATTTATTTATACTACCAAATCATTGAACAGCAAATAGACTGATAAGAGTCAAGAGGTATTGATGAACTGAAATCAGGACAACACAGAATTGGCTACAAGGATAAATATGTGATTGAAACTAAATTAAGTATTCTTATTGATTTCGAGGTGCACGTATGCGGACGACTGGGAGTCTTCCCTTTGTATAACTATAATACAGTATACAATTAAAATTATACTGATTAATTTTCAGATTTTACAACTGCAAACTTTTAGATATTACACCATAAATAGTTTATCTCATATTTTGGTATTATGCATTATATTTATTATATCATGAGAACTTGACACATCTTTAAAAATTTAATAAATATAAATGCAATTTTGTTAGCAGTAACTGTCGGTGTAGTTTGCACTGTATCACATGAGGTTTGCTTAGTTATAGCTAAAATTGCATTAACTATATTTTCTTTTTCTAAACCATGAATAGAAAATTTACTTCACATGACCAGCATAAAAATAAATTTTAAGAAAATAAAAATACCCTACAAACATTTTTTTGGGTGTAAACAGAAAAATTAAGATAGATGGAAGTTTGGTTACTCATATAAGTTGTAATATGTTCTGTAGGGGTTACACAATGATTGAATGGTTAACTGAAACTATACTTATGAAGGAGTAAGGCCTACCGATTATGTCTTTGATTGAAATATTTATAAGACCAGCATTTGTGGTTCACACAGAAAAACAAAAAGTTCGATATGCAGATTCAGTTCCACACGGTTTAGAAACTCTTGTTCCTTTTTCATGAAGTACCCTTGAAGATCATGACATGTCAGACTACAAATATCGAGATTTTCCAGAGGATAAACAGATTTAACCGAAAACATTGAAAAAGTGTTTCAATTATTAAATTAACATTATTTGGTTAAAAAAAATGTTAGAAAGTTAGTTTTGGGGTCCAGACTAAAACAAATGGAACCCTTCTACAGGGAAGTACGAAAAACAATTATATTCTCTGTTATCACCACAAAGGTTTAGCTGCCTTTTCAAACTAGAAAATGTTTGCTGCTTTAGTGGCATTATTTTAATACAGAAGAAATTATGTGGCTCAATGTCGGAGATTACTCATAGGCTCAAGTAAAATTGGTCTGAAACTTGCGTTAATACACAGTGGCAATAAAAGAAACTTCCATACCCGTTGTTTTTTATTGTTGATATGATAAAAAAGTAAAAGTCAATGTATTTCATTCCGAAAGGAATTAATTATCCAGTCCTACAAACAAAACGTCAGAGTTGCTTTAAAGTAATTTTCCCTTGTTCTTCGATCTCGACTGGAATATATGTAAAAAAAAATATGTTTCTTGTATTTAAGCGACAGCTACGATGACAGCAGTAATTGTTACAAAGTACTTGACCTAAATGAAAGAAATCCATAGTTGGTCAAGTTTCTTGTGCAGCATGTGAAACTAAATTGTAAACCTTACAACAAGGACTGGGACTCAAGAGAAATTCAACAAAAGAGAAGGCTTAAAGATGAAGAAGAATTCTATTACCTAAACTTATAATTTGGTGAGATAAATAAGTAGCGAAAAATTGAATGCAAGTATTTTTATTTGACCTTATATCAGGAATATTGATGAGAGATGGCAACTTCAGAGATATCTGAAAACATTTGTTGGTATCATGGGATTCACTTGTGCTAATTACCCAAAACTTTCAAGAGTCTATGTTGGTATACTCAACAACATGTTAACGACATATCGAAGAATTAGTTGCAAATGTCTCAAAAAATGCAATATTTACATCCTGGTCTAGATTTTCCACAAAAAATAAATAAATAATAATAATAAAAAAAAAAAAATCTTTATGATGTCAGAGATGAGCATAGTGAGTGGAGAGGTTCCACCTGGAGATTTCTGAAATGGACAAAAGACGTAAGGTTGGTTCAACCCAAGCATGGATGATATTTAGTAGTTCCTAAAATGGTAAAAGATCTCAACTTGCAATCGAAACAACAAATGTTAAAAAACATTTGTAAGGATATTAGAAATAAGGAGAATGTTCAGAAGCCTATTTATTACTTTTTTTTCTTGGAGCATATATTTCATATATATTACTAATATATGCTTTAGACAACTCAAAAATTCTATGTAGAAGGGTAATTTTCATCTCAGATATGAAATTAGCACATTTTACTTAGTCTACCACAACATCTTTTGAGTCGAATAACAGCTAAGAAATACAGTATTTTTCGGGTCAATGATAATAAAACGAACTCTTCACCTTTTAATGGAAAATCACACAGTTTAGAAATTACACCCTGTTACAACATGGAATACAAAAAAAAACAGGTTTAAATTGATTCTACAAGGGATTAAGAATTTAAATCTCTTACAAACTTCTGATTTCAACAAGAAACACCAATTGAAAAGACAACACAAGGATTACTAATAAAATATGAGATTAGGTCATTAAAGTTTGAAGAAATTGGGTCATTAAAGTTTGAAGCAGTTATCAGGAAATATAGGTCAGTCAAATGTTGAAAAGCAGATAATAAGCAATATATAAAAAATATAATGAAGGATTATTAATCTTACCTAGTTTTTGAAGTAATAGAAATGAATTAAATGAATATATATATATATATATATATATATATATATATATATATATATATAT
>SEYY01019433.1:42500-45000 GCA_009176605.1 Armadillidium nasatum
TACTTCAACTTTCTTCCGTTCTTTTTCTAGCGTTCACTTTCATTTTAACTTTGTTTCGCACCCTCTTGTTTTCTTCTCATGCTGAGAAGCTTTAACTAGTTAAATATGCTGCAAAATTTTTCTTTTCTCACTGAGTAAGAAACTTTCTCTTCTTCTTACTTTAAGGAACTATGAAATATCTTCCAATGCTTTAAAAAACCTTAAATATATATATATATATATATATATATATATATATATATATATATATATATATATATATATATATATATATATATATATTTTATATATATATATATATATATATTTATATTATATATATTATATACTCTATTTCAAATTTTATTATTTAAAATAAATAATACCACTCTAGGTAATAAACTAAATGATAAAGTTGCTTTACCAAATCTCTTCCAAAATCAATCAAACTGCATTTACAAAAACTCCCATGAAAGAATAAGGAATAAATGCTGCTAAAACAGAAGTATGGTGAAAAGAGCGGAAAAAGGGATACTGAGATGATATATACATGTACTAATAATAAATGATGGAGGTAACTTGATGGAACAAAAGACACATTAATAAAAAGAAGGCTTTAAAGTAGATGTGGGAAAAAATTTCATACAAGATAAGGTCACTTAAAGGTGGTTAATTTATGGGATTTGCAAGTAAATGATTTAATAAATATATTCGACAGCTAAAGAGCAATGGAATCTGCAAATTACTCTACCTCGCAGCTATTTGGAAGGCAGTGATGAGGTTATTATATATATATATATATATATATATATATATATATATATATATATATATATATATATATATATATATATATATATATATATATATATATATATATATATATATATATATATATATATATATAATGACAAGTGAAAAGCCCTCGTTTTTCAAAATAGAGCCCTACTTTGAAAGGGTAGAAGTCTATGGCTTTCCGACTAATTAACTCTCTTGTACTCTTTTTGCCTCTCATCAATCTATTTCTGTTCGTCAATCTCATTTATAATTCTTCGTTTACTATCATAATTATAATGAAAACTCCTCTTCCGAATTTACTTTTCGAATTACTAATCCTTTGAGGATTTCAACGATTCAACTTTCCACACAGTCTTACCCTTTCTCTTTATCCCAAGATTTAACTATATATATATATATATATATATATATATATATATATATATATATATATATATATATATATGTATGTGTGTGTGTGTGTGTGTGTGTGTGTGTGTGTGTGTGTTGTGTGTGTGTGTGTAAGGCCAGGCAAAAAAATAACGCCTGTTGATGCTTGAAGAATAGATCGAACATGCGAACGGTATAGAAATTTTGGTTTCATTGTTGTGCAATAATAGAAAAATGGAAGCTAACAGTGAAATTTTATTGAAGCAACGTTCGGGGATTGATTTTTTTTCATGTTTAAAAGTGTACAAAATTCGGCTGAGGTTTATGGAACGAACACAATGGATATTAGTAACGTTCGTTGAAGAGTCCGTAAAGCAGCTCTTTCAAATATTGATGAAATGTCGATTCATGATGCTTCTAGAAGTGGCCGCCTCATTATAGTGACCACTGACCAATATCATATTCTCGTTGATAACATCATTCGGGGAAATCGACGAATTAAATAGTCTGAAATTACTTCTATGCTTGCAATTTCGAAAGAGAGTGTTCAAGCAATAAGTGCAGATTTAAAGTATCGAAAAATGTTTGTGCGTTGGGTGCCAAGGTAACGACAGAAGACATGAGGAAACAACGGGTCGATATTGCTAATAAAATTCTAAACCATTATCATCAAAGGGCGATCAATTTCTTCAAAACATTGTAACGGGAGACGAAACGTGGGTTCACTACTACGATCCAGAAAGAAAACGAGCCTCTACGGAATTCAGACACCCAAGTTCACTTGGCGTCCGAAAGTTTAAGACTCAACCCTCGGTGGTAAACTCACGCTGACAGCATTCTAGGATGTGGAGGGTCTCGTCAATTTGGAATATCTGCCGAAGGATACGACTATAAACTCCTATCGCTTTTGTGAAACTCTCCAAAAATTGAAGAGCCACATTCGTCGAATAAGACCAAACGGTACCGTTTTCCTCCTACATTATGAAAATGCTCGACCACGTTTCAGAAGTTTCAACACTTAAACCTCGAGGCCATTGATCACCTACCCTTCAGTTCTGATCTGGCCCGCAGTGATTTTCACTCATTTCCAAAGTTGAAGGAGAGTCTCCAGGGAGTCAAATTTAGTTTAAATGATTAGGTGAAGAAGGCGGTGGAAGACTTGTTCCGGAAAACAGATCAAGACCTCTTTTCAACCGGTTTCAACGTTTGCAGAAATGTATTGATGCTTCGAGGAGATTATGTAGAAAAATAATATTACATACTCATTGAATAAACCTTTGACCTTCTTTCAGTCTTTGTTTCATTAACTTATCTGTAGTGTATGAGATCTTACGGCAGAACAGTTATTACATTT
>SEYY01019433.1:52500-60000 GCA_009176605.1 Armadillidium nasatum
ATATTTTTTCAAAGTGAGCAAAATAGGAGTTTTGTTAAAGTGTACGTTTCAAAATCACTGCATATTTTTTATCTACTCACTTAAGAAGATTCATTTAATACTAAAAATTGTAGGCTCCACTAGTTGCTTTAAGGGTGACTCTTCATCCAGAACCAGCCTGGAGCATAAATTTGCATTACAATATTTATTAGGTCTTCAAGAGTTTTCCCTAGAATCTGTGTAGATACATATAGTCTTAAGATTCGATTGGCTGTTGTTAGCCATCTGGAATGATGAACTGAACCAGGCGATTTACTTGGTTAATGATGACACGTGTCCATGTTTCATACTAAGGCACATGTCATTGAGATATTTTAGGTTTGTACTGAGTTGAATAACAAAATCTTCGGGGATCTGTGTAATTTTGGAGTGTACAGGAAGAAAGTTAACTATCTCACATGTAGTTAAATCTTTTTGAATTTCATGCTCAATGCCAATAGTATGTGGTCATGATGGTTTCTCATCTATTATCTGAAAAACATGCCTGAATGGGAGCTCATTAGCATGGAGAAAGCAAATTAGCCGCTTTATAGGCCTTTTAAGATATATTTCAATCAATCTGAGCACTCTACTCCCTTTACCAGTGTTAGCTGGAGCACCATTGCACAGGAGAACTTTGAGATAATCTATACTATCAGAATCTATTAGAAAAGATATTTCTTCAAAAATACAGCGAGATGTTCCATTACTGAAGTAACATGAGTCAGGTATAAATCACATTGTTTTTCACAATGACATAGTGCTCTTCGTGTTCCGTTCCTTCTTTAGTTTTTATATTGTATTTTCTACCTTCAATTTTTCGAAGATAATATTATCTCACATGTTTATCACTATCTTCTATTTCCATTCTCACCACTTCAGTAACTTCCACGACTTCTATGCTAGTTGAGGGAACACTGCTATCTATATTAATGACCCTTCCCCTGCCCCTACCAACGCTTCTACTAGTGTGACTTGCTAATCTCTCCATCCTAACTTGAGTTCTTGTCCTGGCACAAGTCGTTGCCCTATCAATTGGTCCAAGTTGATTTCGTCGTTCTTTCTGTCCCACAAATGATTCCCATTCAATCATTGGAATTTTATCTTTACACCTACAGTCTTTTTTTTATATTTTCTTTTCGGACCTTCGTTCTTTCATGCTGATGAAAAAATATTTAGATCGGAAAGGTTTGTCCGCCTGTCTTTACTTAGAAGTTAAAAATGAAAATAATAATTTTTAATGATAGAAAGAAATGCATATAAAACTTTTTTGAGCTTTTTTTTTATTTATTTAATAAAATGATATATATATATATATATATATATATATATATATATATATATATATATATATATATATATATATATATATATATATATATATATATATATATATATATATATATATATAGCGTCCTTTATGATTTTTTCGCTTTAAAAATAACGTCTCATCTATTTGAAAAGTGAAATCATGTCCTCCAATTGGCTCAGAAGTTGACACTGAATTGGCACAAACCTAGAGAAAATAGTTTTATTTAAATCGTGAGCTAACAACCTAACGTAACCTAACGTAACCTAACCTATCCTAACCTAACCTAACGTAACCTAACCTAATCAAAAAATAATTTATTATCAATTGCAATTTTGTATTTCTGAAAACATCTCACTGCATCAGTTTCATTTAAAATATTCTTATGAAACCAACAGAAATTATTTTCACAATTCATTTTCAACGATCATCATCTTTAACATTAAATCGAGAATTTGGGTGAAATAAATTAATTTTAAATTTTCTTTTGCAAAAATTACTTGCGGTGAAGCGCAAAAATTGTAAAAAAGACGTATTTAAATTAAATTACAATCAAATACCAATCTTTCCGATCTAAATATTTTTTCATCAACATAAAAGAACTAAGCACCTTCTTTTCATAGCAATTGCAAGTACAAATGTCAAACACTGCTTTGAATATATTCACTTTCTCGTAGAACTCATCTTCTATCGGGTACTTGAGTTTTTATTTATATTCAGTCTTTAGACATACATCATTAAATCTTATATAGGGAAAGGAGAAGTTATCAAAAATGCTTATCACATCACTTGAAACGATTTTAAGACAATCTTTAGCGGTTACCGATCCTTTCGTGGTGATCTGTTCTCTCTTAGTAATAAATAGATAGTGCCTGTAAACGTCAACTTTCGAAGGAGTCACCGAGGGTGGAAATTCACATGGCTGACCAAAAATAGAATTAAAAGTCTTATTTCTTGTAGCTATAGACAGACCGGGGCCCGGTAAAAAAAAAAAAAAAAAAAAAAAAAAAAAAAAAAAAAAAAAAAAAAAAAAAAAAAAAAAAAAAAAAAAAAAAAAAAAAAAAAAAAAAAAAAAAAAAAAAATCAAACAAAATATAAGAAAATTAAGATTTTTCTTCTTGCGTTTTCAATATTTTCTTTTTCTTTTGATCGCTCCTCTGCTGAATATTCATCTTCGTGTTTTGATTTTAGATGCCCCCAGAAAGATTTGGTTGAAAAATTTTTACTTGGGGCACCCAGAGGTCTTCTAATTTCCTGGCTGCAGATGTTATAAGAGTTCACGCCTCCGAACCATGCATTAGGACCGGTCTTAACAAGGTAGCACACAGCATGACATTAACCTTTCTCGATACGTGTCTTTTCCTCAGGTGAGGGTGTAATTGTCCCACTCCCCTGGAGAATTTACCTATCCTTTCCTCAATCTCGCCTGCCATTTCTCCATCATTGTTCACAGTCACTCCTAAGTATTTAAACTTGTCACATTTTTATCCTCACTCCATCCACTTCAATATTGAGGTCTTCATGCTCCCTTGCAATTTTCAACACCTCAGTCTTGGTCCTGTTCATTTTTAGACCTTCTCTATGCAACACGTCCCCCAGAACATTAATGCCATCTGTAATGTGACTATTTCCTCAGCCACAATCGCTATGTCATCAGAGTATGCCATCACCACTCCCAACACCCCCGTAATTCCGCTTTCACAGATACACTTATCCATACATAAACAAAAAGCAGCGGGGACAGTACACTTCCTTGTCTGACCCTTGCACCAACAACAAACCAGTCGCTCAGTTCCAGTGCTATTCTAACAACACTTTCACATGGTGCATATAAACCTCGTATTACTCTCAGCAACTTGTGATGAACCTCAGAGTGTCCCACAATTTTTCCTTTGGCACACTGTCAAACCCTTTTTCCAAGTCGATGAAAGTCACGTACATCTCTCTATTCCATTCCCAGTTCCTCTCAATTAACATTTTCATTGTAAGTGTCAAGTCCGTGGTTCCTCTCTCTTGCCTAAATCCATTTTGTACTTCACTTAACTTCTGCTCCACTCTCCTCCACAACCTCTTGTCCAAGATTTTCATATATCTTCAACGCATGAGGCAGCAATGATATTCCTCTATAGTTGGCACACTCCACCCTATCCCACTTCTTAAAAACTGGACATATTATCACCATTTCCCAATCCTCTGGCATCGCTTCCGCACTCCAAAAACCATTAAACAGTCTCAACATCCACTCCTCTACCTCTCCACCCAATTTGAAAATTTCAGCGGGTCAGCGGGTAAACCATCGTACCCAGGGCTCTTTCCGTTTTTCATATTTTTCAATGCTACCCTCAACTCCTCTAAAGTTATCTCGTGTGGTGCTTCTTGCTGGCTACACTCTAACTTCTCCCGTCGATAGTTATCAATTTCCACATCATTCTGTTCATATAGCTCAAAGATATACTCACACCATCTGTTCTTAACTTATTCGGGTTCGACCCTCAATCTACCCTCCCTATCTTTCATAGATTGGGTAGAAGACGAGTCTTGGCCTCTGTATCTCTAGTCTGTGTTGTATATCAATTTCTTTGTCCCAGTCATGCCCATCTTAAGTTGTTCACCAATTCTCTCTCAGGTCTCTTCCTTTGCAATTCTCTTCAATTCATCAGCTCTGTTTCTTTGTTGGACAAATTCCTCTCTTGTTTCCGGATTTCTCTTTCTCATCCATTTTCTAAACACTCTGTTTTTCTCTCTAACGGCCCCACCCACCTCCTCTGTTCACATAGCTGTCCTCTTACCTTTAGCCCTCAATTGTTTCGTACCTAGTACGTCTTCAGCACATGTCTTCAGTTTTCTTTAAAGTTCGTACTCTCTTCCTCAACACCCGAAAATCCGCCTCTTCCGACTTCCCAGCCCTAATTCTTTCTCTAATCAATTTTGCCACCTCCACACCCTTCGGCTTCTCAAGTGCATATATTTCTCCAACCACGCATCTCATTCTATGCGGTATTTCCAATCTCAATTTGCCAATTACCAGTCTGTGGTCTGACTCCAAAGACACAGACGGAACACTCTTCACGTCTGTCACAATTTTCCTGCTGTTCGTAAGCATCATATCAATCATTGATTTGTCTGTGTATTCTCCCACAGCACTATTACACCGATACCAACTCCATTTGAGTGTTACTTTATACATGTAATAAGTATTCATGGACAAACAATTTCTCACTGCAAAGTCTATCAGACGTTGTCCCTCCACATTTCTATCGCCAATTCCGAATGCTCAAATCACGGTCTCGACTCCCTCTCTCTCAACTCCTACATGGGCACTGTGGTTCCCTATCAAAATTTTTTCCTTCGCATTTACTCCATCAAAGACATTTTGTAACTGATTGTAAAAAACAATCTTTTCCTCCTGTATTCTTCCTTGGTGTGGAGCGTAAACCTGAACCAATGCTAAACTTTTTCCCTCCAATCTTAGTATAACAGCTACTATTCTCTCATTCCGATATATTACCTCCCCCACTCTCTCCGCTAACCCTGGCGATAAAATTATTGCCACGCCATACTTTCGATCCTGATCCTTGCCCTTATATATCATATGGTAATCTTTATGACTCCTCCTACTTCCTTGACCTCTAATACGTGTCTCACACTCACAACCCGCCCAGTGTCCTCCCCTTCATCCTCATCACCACCTTCTCCTCTTTGCCTTCCATTGTACTAGCGTTAATCGTTCCAATGCGAAAAGTGTGTTTGTGTAGTCTAGTCCGTAGTCATTATGTCGCCAGATCTGCAACCGAAAAGATCCATCTGGCTTCTGAGGTCTCACCTGCGCAACTTAGGCAAGGTCAATCTACCACTGGCTAGCAAGGCCTGTTGTGTCTTCTACGGGACTTTCAATTTGTTCCTCCCAGAATAGTACTGCCTCACTAGGTTACAGGGAAACTCCTAACAGTCCAGAGTCACTATTTTAGTCGGGGCAAGCCGATGCAACTTTTCAAGGTTAAAAGTCACTTGCCGTGGTAAAGTGGGTTCCACGGCCGCAGCGGACACTCAGTAACTTTCATAGTATATGGATATTTCTATTTATGAACGATTTTTGACCCCGGTGTAACTAGAGTAGTCTTAGCTAACAAGTAATGGCGGTGCTAGGGTTGTCGGGGCTCCCCACATGACCTTCCATGACATGAGACCCTTTCATATAAATATAAATATATATATATATATATATATATATATATATATATATATATATATATATATATATATATATATCATAACTGCTTTGTTTAATCTCATTAGAATTTATTTTTAAACTAGCACAAGGGTCACCGTCGTGGAGCACCAAAAGATCAGGACCCTCCTCGTATCGCGGGGTCCACGGTGGCTTTATCTCCGCCACTTTCAACAAGACAATGATAATTTGAGGAATATTTTAATCTCTAATATTTCATAATGAAATATAATATAAATACATAAGAAAGTTTGATCACATTACCCTTTTAAAAATCTAATCATTGAACATCATTTTCATTAATTTTTATTTTAAAAATTTTAAAAAGTCTCACTTCTAATAAAGTCTTCTAATGTCGAACGACATGTCAGCCTTTAACTTGTCTCTGCTCTTGTTTTCTCCTCCCCAACTCTGGCGGAATTCAGTAGCCATTTGGCCCTTTATCCACCAATATATATATATATATATATATATATATATATATATATATATATATATATATATATATATATATATATATATATATATATATATATATATATATATATTGAATTTTTAAATCTGATATACTGGGAATCGAACCATCAACCTCTTGGATGGTAAGAAAGAGAGTTACTAACCGAGTTATTTAAATATATATATATATATATATATATATATATATATATATATATATATATATATATATATATATATATATATATATATATATATATATATATATATATATATATATATATATATATATATATTCTGATGGGTAAAAGCTAATGATAGGAAGATTAAATATTTTTACAATTACGATTAAAGTAAATTTGACGATGACTTGGAAACTATGAACTTTAAAAGGTATATTTTTAAAATTTCCTTTTTTTGAATAAATTTAACAATGAATTAAGTTGTCTTTTCTTTATTCATTATTCCAATATATAAATACAGGTAATTTTAATATACAGTATAATAGTATCTTCAGAACATTGATTTTCAAAATTTTTGACAAGTGAGAACACGGACAGACATGCAAATTCTAGTGAAAAATTCGGTGATAACTTTATATATATATATATATATATATATATATATATATATATATATATATATATATATATATATATATATATATATATATATATATATATATATATATATATATATATATATATATATATATATACACGTTGAGGCGAAATGTCAAAAGTTTTGACAAGGCCTAAGTTTGCCAAATTTATTAGAAAATATTTCTCATACATCTTATATTAAGAAAATATAAATTTGCAACAAAATTTTAAATATTTCACTTATAAATATATTTAAGAGTTTTAAGTTTAGTTTTGGTAGTCAATAATATTATATATATATATATATATATATATATATATATATATATATATATATATATATATATATATATATATATATATATATATATATATATATATATATATATATATATATATATATATATATAATATATATAGACTGCAATCACCGCAGATTAAAACACAAACTAGAATAACCCACTATTAAAATAAATTAATACTCGAAACGTTTTCGGACTGACGTCCCTTTTCAAGCCAAAGTTAAAGGAGTTAAAAAGTTTAGAAAAAATATATATAAAAAGTTAAAAAAGGAGACCTGCCCCAAGGAAGGTAAGTAAGTTTTACTTACCTTCCATGGAGCGGGTCTCCTTTATATATATATATATATATATATATATATATATATATATATATATATATATATATATATATATATATATATATATATATATATATATATATATATATATATATATATATATATATATATATATATATATATATATATATATATATATTATATTTATTAACTCCTTTAACTTTGGCTTTAAAAATGAACGTCAGTCCGAAAACGTTCTCCTATAATTTATTTTAATAGAAAATAATTGTTAAAGACAAAAAATAAT
>SEYY01019433.1:65000-67500 GCA_009176605.1 Armadillidium nasatum
AAGAATAAAATTTTATGAATATTCTCCCACTCTTTTTCGATTGCCATCGTAAGGTACCGCAGCGACGAAGAAGCATGAATACCTTGCCCGTACCCAGTTCGTCTCACAAATGCTCGATAGAATTCATGTCAAGACTGCGTGTTAGCCACTACTATACATGACTATTATTTGTGGTTCGAGGTTATTAACGTACAGTGTGATTTATCTGCAGCCTTGATTTATAAACAGTAGCACAAAATCCTTACCCGACCAAAACGGCATAAGGTATGATATGTTTCGCAAGAATCTCCTAGATGTACCGATAAGTTGTCAGATCCCTTCTGCAAGATTCATCATTCGGTTCAACAACGAAGACAACGTCGGTTTTATATTATTATATAAAACTGCTGCCCAGACCTTGCATAAACCTCCTTATCTATTGTTCTTCTGTGCAGTACAGCATAAACCGCTTTCTAAATCTACGATAGACCCTCATCTTTCCATCATTACATGAGAGACAAACCTTTGTCTCTTCCAAGAAAAGAACTGAAAACATTGCTCCAACGTCCAATATGTGTTCATACTCAATTTAAAGTCGTAATGTTTGTGCCCTAGAGTCAGGTGGGGGCAGAGACTAAAGTCAATATATATATATATATATATATATATATATATATATATATATATATATATATATATATATATATATATATATATATATATATATATATATATATATATATATATATATATATATATATATATTAATGTGTATTTCGATAAGTTGTCATTTCTCAATTTCATCTCAATCCTGGCCGCTAGTGTATGCACAAGTTACCAGAAACTTTCGATAAATACGACAAACCATTGAAAGAACTAAAGTGTACTGTTTAACACGTTGGCTGAGCCATGTTCGAAGACAGAGTTCGCCTTGAGGAGCTTTAGTCGGCTTCAAGTCCATTAGAAATCAAATTAAAAAAAATTTATTAGGCCATAGGGAGAATAGTTAATAATAAGTTATTAAGAATAAATTTTCTTATATTATCACATTCTTTTCGTTGTTTAACTCTAAATTTTAGTTTCCCTTTACATTCATTTTTTTTTTTTTTTTTTGGTTTTCAGTTACTACCATTGTAAACGTTTCGGAAAGTAACTGTAATGTTCCTGAAATGGCCTCATTTAAATCAAAGCGAAACAACCATTTCGAACAACAGTTTTTATTTACATAATAAAATCATTAATGTTTTTTAAAGGTGACACACACGCACACACACAAACACACATATACACATACATACACATACATACACATACACACACATTTATATATATATATATATATATATATATATATATATATATATATATATATATATATATATATATATATATTATATATATATATATATATATATATATATATATATATATATATTATATATATATATATATATATATATATATATATATATATATATATATATATATATATATATATATATATATATATATATATATATATATATATATATATATATATATATATATATATATATATATATATATATATATATATATATATATCGATGTATTGTGTAAAAAATATTAAAAAAAAAATTCCTCGAAATAATAATAATAAAAAAATATTTTTTTTTAAACTAAATTTCTAAAATAATTTTTTTTTTAAATAAATAAATTAATTTTTGAATTACATTACCTTTGACATTTTCAATTTTTATTTTGATGCTACAAAATAATTAAAAATCAATTCATTTTAAAATATTATTAATAAATTTAATTGTAATTTTATGTTCAATAAAAATGTTACAGTAACGCATATATATATATATATATATATATATATATATATATATATATATATATATATATATATATATATATATATATATATATATATATATATATATATATATATATATATATTATATATATATATATATATATATATATATATATATATATATATATATATATATATATATATATATATATATATATATATATATATATATATATATATATATATATATATATATATATATATATATTATATATATATATATATCTATTTGCAATGATGTTTTTAAGGAGTTTATAAAATATTGCTGACAAACAATATTTTTTCTTCGGATCTTATGCAAGAAGGTGAAGAATTTTGATGTCTTTCAAAAGTTTATTTTATATAAGAGATTAAAATTGAAGATATAATATACCGATGTCAGAATTAATACCCTTGATTCTCTCTGCCAACATCTTGGTATGAAGGTGGTATCTATATTAAATACATGTTACATCATCCATACAATGCTTGAATGCAAATATTAAAATGACTAAGAATTCTGCAGTAAAGAATATCGTAATTCTTTAGTTTAGCATAAGTGATTAATAATAATAATAATAATAATAATAATAATAATAATAATAATAATAATAATAATAATAATAATAATATAGCACCCCAGCAACTAATAACCCTATTTTAATAGCTCCTTTTATTCAA
>SEYY01019433.1:77500-87500 GCA_009176605.1 Armadillidium nasatum
TGTTGAATTTTGGAGAAGTGCGGATGCGGATGCGGATGTTGAATTTTCGAAAGTGCGGATGCGGATGCGGATTTTGAATTTTCGAAAAGTTCGGATGCGGATGTTAATTTTGATGAGGATGCGGATGCGGATGTTAATTTTGATGAGGATGCGGATGCGGATGCGGATGTTAATTATTATATATATATATATATATATATATATATATATATATATATATATATATATATATATATATATATATATATATATATATATATATATATATATATATATATATATATATATATATATTTCACTATCACCTTTCCCACTTTCGTGAGGTGGTGCCCGCCACAATTCCCTTACAAACATAACTATTCTTACCTTTCAACGCTTTCACCACCTCCCTCCCATCTCTGTCTCCACAAATCTTCTACCCTTGTCTAAACTCAAATTCCTTCCATCAAAATCACTCTCACTCCATCCATAAATCTCCACTTCGGCCTTCCCCTCCCCCTACCCTTCTCCTATCTATATCGGATCTACGTACCTTGCCAACCATTCTGTTCTCTTTCATTCTTCACATATGTCCAAACCATTTTAGCACATCCTCCTCCTCTCTATCAATTACACCCTTCTTCCATTTACACATCTCCCTTATTCTTTCATCTTCTAATCCTATCAATCCTTCTCAATTTATATATCGCTCTCAAATCTTTCATCTCAAAGATATTGAAACTTTTTCTCGACCGAGCACTTATCGTCTATGTTTCACACACATACAATACAGAAGGTGAACACATACATTCAAACATTCTCATCTTTATTTCTTTCGAAATTTTTTTTTTCTTCCATACTTTTCTTAGGCCCCCAATACTTTCATTCCTTCTACCACTCTGTTCTTTATTCCTTTTTCCGTCCCACCCTTACCTTCCACCCAACATTACTAGATATTTGAATTCATTCACCTCCTCAAGTTTCCATTCTCACACTTCTACAAACCAATTCCTCCCTCCACATTTCCTCATCCCCACCTCCAATCCTCATAACTTTATTCTTCGCTGGATTGAATTTCAATCTGTGTTTGCACATTTCCCTTCAAACTCTCTCACAAGTATTCTCATCTTTTCTCCAGATTCTGCCACCAACACATGCCGCATCATCTGCAAAAAGTAAAACATTCACTTCACATTCACCCTCCATATTTCTCAACGTAATACTCTTCCCTTCTCTCTCCATTTTTCTAAGTAAACCATTCATCAATAGATTAAATAACATGGAGATATTACACACCCCTGTCTCAATACCACTCCTATGCTAAACCAATCCGATAGTTCTCTCTTCACCCTCACTCTTGATCTAAAATTCGCATATATATATATATATATATATATATATATATATATATATATATATATATATATATATATATATATATATATATATATATATATATATATATATATATATATATATATATATAGTGATGGATCGGATGTCATATTTTCTAATTTGCGGATGCGGATACGGATGCGGATGTCGAATTTTTGAAAGTGCGGATGAGGATGCGGATGCGGATGTCGAATTTTTGAAAGTGCGGATGCGGATGCGGATGCGGATGTTGAATTTCGGAAAGTGCGGATGCGGATGCGGATGCGGATGTTGAATTTTCGAAAATGCGGATGCGGATGTTGATTTTTGTGCGGATGCTCCGCATCCTCGCATGCGGATGCGGATGCGGATGCCATCACTAATATATATATATATATATATATATATATATATATATATATATATATATATATATATATATATATATATATATATATATATATATATATATATATATATATATATATATATATATATATATATATATATATATATATATATATATATATAGACGTTTGTAATCTCTTTATTCACAATGATTTGGATTTATGTCAGTAGATTAATTTTCTTTTGATTCAAACATTAATTTCGAGACCAATCAAACAAAAAGAGACTTGTTTGTTCGTGAGATTAATTGCAACTTTTTTTTTTCATTATTATTATTATTTTTTTTTTTTTTTATTTTTTTTTTTTATCAACGTTTAACAATAGACTTTTGAGGTATTCTTACAAATTGAAAAAAAAAGTTTCGAAATTTTTAAAAAAATCAATGTCTAATATATATATATATATATATATATATATATATATATATATATATATATATATATATATATATATATATATATATATATATATATATATATATATATATATATATATATATATATATATATATGGTAGAAAGAACACTTCAAGAAGTTACTTTGGCATAAAATTTGATATGACAGTATCATGCATGTAGCAATAATTTAAAATTTATATACAATCTAATTATTATTCTCTTTACTATAGTAGATAACTAAAATAGTTTTTCTAAAGTAATATTTCTCTATTATGTTATGTTACTCGTGTAAATTATTCATATGAGAATTTCTTCTGTAGACGATTAACTGGAATCAATTGATATGGAAATGAGAGAAAGTGACAATAAAGAGAAAGAATAGGAAATCCCAAGCTAGTGGAAATGCCAAAGGTTAGTTTTTATTTTACCTTTGGATTATTAAATAAATTACCGACTTGTAAATACTCATATATGAAAAAGAGCTAAGAACTTAATTGCAAAGTGTTTTATACAGTAAAATTAAAATTTCATTAACATTTAATCTCATTTCTTTTATTATTTCATTGCTAACTGTTACATATTAATGAGTTTGATGTAAAAATAAAGCTTGGGAAAAAATACCCTATGGATTTTAATTAAATCAATTATATATATATATATATATATATATATATATATATATATATATATATATATATATATATATATATATATATATATATATATATATATATATATATATATATATATATATATATACTCAAAGTTTAAAGTTTGAGTTTATTATATTATATATATATATATATATATATATATATATATATATATATATATATATATATATATATATATATATATATATATATATATATATATATATATATATATATATATATATATATATATATATATATATATATATATATATATATATATATATATATATATATATATATCAGGGAAAAAAATAAAAAAAAAAAAAAAAAAAAAAAAAAAAAAAAAAAAATATATATATATATATATATATATATATATATATATATATATATATATATATATATATATATATATATATATATATATATATATATATATATATATATATTATATATATATATATATATATATATATATATATATATATATATATATATATATAGCTTTATATATATTTAATATCGCCTCCGGTGGGCAAAGGACAGAGGTATACCAATTTCCACTAGAGTTGGGAATACACTGGCATCTGATCAATTTAAATGCTGGCATGTCCCGATACATGGTGTTTAAAGGTGTCTAAATCAAAGGAAGTTGAGAAAACAGATAAAGGGAGTGAGTTTCAGACTTTACCAGTGCAGTGCACGTAAGATCGAGAATAGGGGTTAAGCCTGGGGTCAGATAGCTACACAGAGAAAGGTGTGTGGCATGAGGACTCCTCAATGGAGGAGGTATGTAGCTGGAGAGATCAGAAGAGCAATGTTTATTGTGATAGCGATAGCATAGAGAAGATGATGCAACAATTCGATAGGCAGAAAGGTTAGAGAGAATAAGTGAGATCGGAAGAGTTGATAAGATGAAAAACCCTAGATTCCACCTTTTCAAGGTGAGCTTAATCATTGGAACCACCCCTGATGTTAAATGCGTACTCCATACAGGGGTGAAGTACACCCTATATATAAAGGGCAAGTAACTGATGTAGAGTGAAGAAATGATAAAAGCGCCTCAGAACATCCAACCTCTTAGAAGCTTGTTTGTGATATTTCCAGAAAATATCACGAGACAAAGAACTCAGAATATTAAGGACAGATGAATGTTTGAGTTGTGTGTTTTCGAAGAAGATGTCGTAGTTGTGTCGAAGTAGAATGATGGAAGAATTGACTTTCTGAATATGACTATGTTTTCTCTGCCCCAATGAGAAAGATTAGAGGATAGTTGCTACAAGGCTACACTTTTAGCGTCAATTAATTGCTGTTAGGAAGGGCGTCTTTTAAACTGAAAGGAGTATTGAAGGAATGAGTCATCGGCATAGGAGTGGATAGGTGATGAAGTAACAAAAAGGTCATTAATGAAAAGTAAAAAAAAGTGTTGACGACAGAACAGAACTTTGAGGAACACCACTATTAAAAGATTTAAAAGATGAAAAACAGCTGCTATATATCGACCAGAAAGGAAACCAGAGAAAAGATCTAACAAAGAAGGATGGGTTCCGAAAGGGGGAAGTTTGGAAATCGAAACTTTGTGCCAAACTCTAACAAAAGTTTTCGATGTCCAGCGCGACAGCAAAAGATTCACTGAAATGCCGAAGAGCGGAGGATCAACAGTTAGCGAGAAGAAAAGGAAAATCACCAGTTTAAAAAAAAAAAAAAAAAAAAAAAAAAAAAAAAAAAAAAAAAAAAAAAAAAAAAAAAAAGGGAATACTGGTAATCTGAAATCTTCTTAATTGAAATGTTTCCAAATCTTCTTGTTAAGGATAGATTCAAGAACACTAGAAAGATTTGAGGTTAAAGAAACGGGACGAAGGTTGGAGGATTGAGAGGGGTCCCCCTTTTTTTAGGTACAGTTTAAATGAGCGAATGTGTCTTTCAAGAAGGGATATTCGAAGTAGAAAAACAGAAACGAAATACTTTACCAAGGCAGGGTGAAAGCTCAGAAGCACAAGTTTTGAGAACCACAGGAGGGATACCATCAAGATCGTACCTCTTTCAAAGTGTTAAGAACACGGAGAGCAGAAATTACGTCATTTGAAGAAATTACAATTTTAGGCATAAAAGAGTTGGAGGGGAGTTAGGAAGGTCTAAAGTCTAAAATTGAATGAGGCAAAAATTTGAGCGAAGAGTTCAGGTTTAATAAAAGGCAAAACGGCAGTTGTGAAGTCAGAAGATACTAGAGGAGGGAAAGAGGAAGAAGCAAAGTTAGAGATTTTCTAAAAAATGTCAAATAGTGTGTAAGGAAAAGGAACCAGAAAGATCTTTGCATTTTCTAAGAAGAAAAGATTTTTTGGTGTCACGAAGCTTCATCGACTTTGCACGATTCCGAGATGAAATATAAGTTGCATGTTTCCAGAATATATATATATATATATATATATATATATATATATATATATATATATATATATATATATATATATATATATATATATATATATATATATATATATATATATATATATATATATATATATATATATATATATATATATATAAATGAATATGCACATGAAATGGTAAAAAGACATTAATTTTAATTAGTCATTTTTAATCACAATGATTTTAAAACCGATTTTTCTTTTTCCATCATTTGAAGAAAATGAGAATCCATTTTTCAATAATGACAGGCCTTAATTTGTCAGATGCAACGACTAATTTAAAAGGTACTCCTCATAGCTTTAAAATAATCGGTTTTTGCTTACGAATGTATACATTGATATATATATATATATATATATATATATATATATATATATATATATATATATATATATATATATATATATATATATATATATATATATATATATATATATATATATATATATATATATATATATATATATATATATATATATATATATATATATATATATATATATATATATAAGTATATATGATAGCATTTGCATCCGTGGAGAACTCATCAAAATTAACATCCGCATCCGCACTTGCGAAAATTATACATCAGCATCTGTATCCACACTTGACGAAAATTCTATATCCGCATTCGCAAATGAGAAAATATAACATGCGACCCATCTATATATATATATATATATATATATATATATATATATATATATATATATATATATATATATATATATATATATATATATATATATATATATATATATATATATATATATATATATTATCCTAAGGTGGGCAAAGGCCGGAGTCCTACCAAATTCCACCGGAGTTGGGAAAGATCTATTATCATGGTCGATGGTGGCCGACGTGTCCAGATACACGGCGTTTGAAAGTATGCAAGTCAAAGGAAGTTGGGAAAACAGATGAAGGGAGTGTGTTCCAGACTTTTACCAGTAGAGTATATGTAAGACTGAGCATAGCGGTTAAGTCTGGGGTCGGAGAGTTGGACAGAGAAAGGAAGAGTAAGTGTAGAAAGACGTGTCGCACGAGCTCTTCTCAATGGAGGAGGTATGCGACGAGAGAGTTCAGAAGAGCAGTGTCCGTTGTAATAGCGATAGTAAAGAGAGAGTGACGCAACAATTCGACGGGCAGAAAGAGATTGAAGAGAGTTAGTAAGAGCAGGAGAGTTGATGAGACGAAATGCCCTAGACTCCACCTTCTCTAAGGAGAGCTGTATGTGTGGAACCACCCCAGATGTGCGAAGCATACTCCATACAGGGGCGAACAACACCCCTATACAGAGCAAGCAACTGGGGTGGCGTGAAGTAATTCTGAAGGCGCCTCAGAACACCAACCTCTTAGAAGCTTGTTTAGAAAGAGAAGTAATGTGATCTTTCCAAGAAAGATCACGAGAAAAAGAAACACCAAGAATATTAAGAACAGATGAAGGCTTGAGTTGTGTGTTTTCGAAGAAGATATCATAGTTGTGTGGAAGATTGTGTCGAGTGGAGAGATGAAGGAATTGAGTTTTTGAGGCATTGAAAACAACCATGTTTTCTCTGCCCCAATTTGAAATACGAGAAAGATCAGAGGTTAGTTGCTCCAAGGCTACCCTTCTCGAGTCTATCAACTGCTGTTGGGAGGGACGTTTTTCAAACTGGAAGGAATAATGAAGGGTGGAGTCATCAGCATAGGAGTGGATAGGAGATGAGGTAATAGAGAGAAGGTCATTAATGAAAAGTAGAAAAAGTTTGGGATAGGACAGAACCCTTGAGGAACACCACTATTAATAGATTTAAAGGATGAACGGTGGCCGTCTACAACAGCTGCTATAGAACGACCAGAAAGGAAATTGAGAGAGAAGATCACAGAGAGAAGGATAGATTCCGAAAGAGGGAAGTTTAGAAATCAAAGCTTTGTGCCAGACTCTATCGAAGGCTTTCGATATGTCCAGCGCGACAGCAAAAGATTCACCGAAATGCCGAAGAGCGGAGGACCAAGAGTCAGAGAGAAGGGAAAGAAGATCACCAGTAGAGCGTTTCTTACGAAAGCCATACTGGCGATCAGAGATAAGATTAGAAGAATTGAGATGTTTCCAAATCTTCCTGTTAAGGATAGATTCGAAAACTTTAGAAAGAACGGAGGTCAAAGAAATAGGACGGTAGTTGGAGGGTTGAGAGGGGTCCCCCTTCTTCGGCACAGGTTGAATGAGCGCACGTTTCCAGCAAGAAGGGAAGGTTGAAGTAGAGAGACAAAGACGAAATAGTTTACCAAGGCAGGGTGCAAGCTCGGAAGCACAAGTTTTGAGAACCACAGGAGGAATACCATCAGGACCGTACGCCTTCTTAGTGTTAAGCTCAAGAGAGAGCAGAAATGACATCTTTAGAAGAAATTATAATATTTAGGCATAAATGAGTTGGAGGGGGTTGAAGGAGGAGGAATAGCTCCGGAATCGTCTAAGGTTGAATTAGAGGCAAAAGTTTGAGCAAAGAGTTCAGCTTTAGAAGAAGGTAAAACAGCAGTTGTGCCGTCGGAAGATACTAGAGGAGGGAAAGAGGAAGAAGCAAAGTTAGAGTTGACATTTTTTGCAAAATGCCAGAAAGAACGTGAAGAAGAGGAACCAGAAAGATTATTGCATTTTCTACGGAGAAAAGAGTTTTTAGTGTTACGAAGGATAGATTTTGCACGATTTCGGGATGAAATATAAGTAGCGTGAGTTTCTGGAGTTTGAAGACGACGGTAATCCCTGAAGGCAGCATCCCTGCGGCGGATAGCACGAGAACAAGCAGAGTTAAACCAAGGTTTGTTAGGTTTAGTAGAAGGGAAAGAATATGGAATGTATGCCTCCATGCCAGAGAGAATCATCTCGGTAATGCGTTCTGCACACTCCGAGGGACCCCTCCCACGGAAGCAATAATCATTCCACGGGAAATCAAAGAAGTACGACCGCAAGTCCGACCAGTTTGCGGCACCGAAGTGCCACAAACGTTTCCTTTCCGTAGAAGGGGGTCTTTCCTGCGGAAGACTTGAAGAGATAGAAGAGGATACAGAGATAAGATATATATATATATATATATATATATATATATATATATATATATATATATATATATATATATATATATATATATATATATATATATATATATATATATATATATTCCATGCAGATTTGGAATACATTAAAATACTTTTTCATTTTACTTTATTCCCTAAGATCCAAGTGGATAAAAGTATTAACGAGTTTCTCACTAATATCTTCAGACCCACTCTTCATATACTTAAAAAAAATATATTTAAAACTTCCGTATATATAGGATCACTTGCATCTCAACTTAGTAGAAACATTCTTACTATAATTGAAGCTACATTCCCGCAATGCCAATTCATTCTTATAAGTTATAACTCCCTCTCAATTATTTATTTCTTTAAGTGTGCCAGCTGTAATGTGGCGTATGTAGGCCAAACTGGTCTTCAATTAAAAGTTAGGATTGATAAGCATAGATTATTTTCCTTTAGAACAGACATTCCTCTTTGTTTTCCTTTACATTCTGACATAAAATACAATGGAGATACCCACCCTTTTTCTTCTTCAAATTTCTCTATCCTTCTACATGCGTCTTCCCTTCTCGATCGTAGGATACTGTGGTTTTATATATAAAAAATCAAGCTCTGACTCTTGATCTCTACTCTTAGGTATTTTAGGTGAATCTTTTGCTGTAGTACTAAAAATTCCGGAGGCTTTCGACAGTGTTGGCATACATCTTTGATTTTTAAACTTCACTAAATTTCTAAGCCATCTATTGTCTGTCTAACCCTCCAACCCCTAGACTTAACCGTTATGCTGTCTTTTTTTTTTAACATCACCACCACTCACGGGCAAAGCCCTGTTCAAGGAGGGGGTCCTAGAATAATAGAAGAGATAAAACAGCCCACAAGCCCCACCTAACGCAAATTTCGCAGGTGAGGACAGAAGTGGGCATTAAAGGAATGGATTAAATTCAGCAGGAAACACAGATGGGAGAAAATTCCACAAAACAGAGGTGGCTGGAAAGAAGAAGACACACAGCGAACAAGCCTAGAGTTGCCTATGTCTACACAAAATTTATGTGTAGACAATGCACACCTTGTGCTACGAGAACGCCGTAAAGGTGGAGGTATGCGAGTGGACAGTTCCCACGAGCATTTGCCGCTGTAGTAACTGTAGCCGCTGTAGTAACTGTAGAAAAGAGAAAGGGCACCAACGTCACGTCGCATAGATAAAGGGTCAAGTGAATTTGTAAGAGTAGAACAGTTTATACATGTACTCCTCTGGTAATGTTTAGAAAACGCTTCATTTTCTAATTTTCAAACTTTCTTTAACTTATGAAAAGAAAACTTGTATACTTGCAAAACTATATCTTGTCCATGCTGGCGTTTAATGTTGGCCTGGGTTTTCCCCCAATCCTCCAAAGGATGGTGAAATTTGACAGGCTTATGGACTTTGCCCACCTGTATATATATATATATATATATATATATATATATATATATATATATATATATATATATATATATATATATATATATATATATATATATATATATATATATATATATATATATATATATATATATATATATATATATATATATATATAGGGCATCGTTACTCAAAAAAATTAATTACCGTTACCGTTACTCCGCTTATCGTATATCCGTTTCTTTAAGAGGAAAGGGAAAAGTAACGAAAGTTCCTTTACTCCGTTACTTTTAACTT
>SEYY01019433.1:92500-97500 GCA_009176605.1 Armadillidium nasatum
TATCGTCTATGTTTCCCACACATACAATACAGAAGGTGAACACATACATTCAAACATTCTTATCTTTATTTCTTTCGAAATTTTTCCTTTCTTCCATACTTTTCTTAGGCCCCCCAATACTTTCATTCCTTCTACCACTCTGTTCTTTATTCCTTTTTCCGTCTCACCCTTACCTTCCACCCAACATTACTAGATATTTGAATATCTCGTGTTTGCACATTTCCCTTCAAACTCTCTCACAAGTATTCTCATCTTTTCTCCAGATTCTGCCACCAACACATGCCGCATCATCTGCAAAAAGTAAAACATTCACTTCACATTCACCCTCCATATTTCTCAACGTAATACTCTTCCCTTCTCTCTCCATTTTTCTAAGTAAACCATTCATCAATAGATTAAATAACATGGAGATATTACAAACCCCTGTCTCAATCCCACTCCTATGCTAATCCAATCCGATAGTTCTCTCTTCACCCTCACTCTTGATCTACAATTCGCATATATATATATATATATATATATATATATATATATATATATATATATATATATATATATATATATATATATATATATATATATATATATAGTGATGGATCGGATGTCATATTTTCTAATTTGCGGATGCGGATGCGGATGTCGAATTTTGGAGAAGTGCGGATGCGGATGCGGATGCGGATGTTGAATTTTTGAAAGTGCGGATGCGGATGCGGATGTTGAATTTTCGAAAATGCGGATGCGGATGCGGATGTTGAATTTTCGAAAATGCGGATGCGGATGCGGATGCGGATGTTGATTTTTGTGCGGATGCTCCGCATCCTCGCATGCGGATGCGGATGCTATCACTAATATATATATATATATATATATATATATATATATATATATATATATATATATATATATTATATATATATATATATATATATATATATATATATATATATATATATATATATATATATATATATATATATATATATATATATATATATATATATAGCTCTAATTTATGAAAACAACATGTTGAAAATTAAAAGTAATTTAACTAAGGAAACTATAATGAAAATTGGTAAATATTTCATCCATTTCATCTCGGAAACTGGTGTTAATATAATAATTTTTTAATACAATTATTTTTTTATAGGAAACTTAACCTTATAACATGAAGACAATTTTTACACGAAAATCACATAGAAATATGTTGGGAGACTTCTGATTAATCGTGCCCTTCGATATAGTGGAATGAAACAACTTTCATTTTGAAAAATAATGAAAATAAAGGTTGTACATAACTGATGCACATAATCATGGTGTTTATATATATATATATATATATATATATATATATATATATATATATATATATATATATATATATATATATATATATATATATATATATATATATATATATATATATATATATATATATCCCCACAAAATATCATCACAAAAACTAATCAAATCTCAGTAATTTTGTTATTGAGAATGTTATTTTTGAATCGTTGGCATTGCAAGGGCAAATGCAAACGTTTTGATATTTAAATGTATTTAATATAGGTTTTCTATATATATATATATATATATATATATATATATATATATATATATATATATATATATATATATATATATATATATATATATATATATATATATATATATATATATATATATATATATATATATATATTTATTATATTCCCCTATTTGGTAAAGGTCAGAGAGAAAAATTCCACTAGAATTGAGGGAAATAAAGGGTTCAGTATATATATATATATATATATATATATATATATATATATATATATATATATATATATATATATATATATATATATATATATATATATATATATATATATATATATATATATATATATATATATATATGGTGTCACACTTTTTCTGCCCCAGATGAGTGCTTTTAGAATAGATATCAAAGTAGTGGTCACAAGAAAATAAAATCTGCCACTAACAAACCTTGGTGTATGAGAATCGTGCTGACATCACAACAAATGCTGGAAATGATCGTTATTAACATCAAGGTATGTCCTGCACACGGTTTTTCCTGTTACGGAAGATTACCACCAATATATCTGGAGTAACAGCGTCAATTGAGAATTCGAATATTGTCTTTCAGTAGAGTAGGAATACACTTTTCCTTTCAGCATGCTCCTTTATTAAGAAATCCTGCGGAATGACGTCAAGCGAATTTTGGTGGCCAAAATTCAGTGGAAATGATCCGATCTTCAGAGAAAGACGCAATTTCGTATATGCTAACATTGGATGTGTGGCAAGTAGCACAATCCAATTGAAAATAGCCAGTATAGAGTTCCTCGTCATCCAAATGATTTACGAACTCATTGATTATAATGGACGCTTCTCTGCTGAACTCTCTCGTAGCATAACTCCTCCATTGAGAAGAGCTCGTGGACGCGACTTTCTCTTTCCAACTCTCCGATCCCAAACTTAAACGCTATGCTCAATCTTACATGTTCTCTAATGGTAAAGTCTGGAACACACTCCATTTAATCAAATAAAATTTTATGAACTAATGACCAGTACTACCTCTTCTCTCTCCAGTTCTCCAGCAGAAGTTTTACGTAACCTTAATTATTTTTAAATAATAAAATTTAACATATATTACTTTTTGCAGAAATGGAGGAAAAATAATGAAAGTATAATATATATATATATATATATATATATATATATATATATATATATATATATATATATATATATATATATATATATATATATATATATATATATATATATATATATATATATATATATAATATATAATAAAAAATAATAATATAATATTATATAATATATATAATATATAATATATATATATATATATATATATATATATATATATATATATATATATATATATATTATATATATATATATATATATATATATATATATATATATATATATATATATATATATATATATATATATATATATATATATATATATATATATATATATATATATATATATATATATATATATATATATATTTATATATATTTATATATATATATTATATATTATATATGTTTTAGGGAGGTGACTAGAACAACGGTAAGAAACTAAAATTAATCTTTTTATAATTTTTAAAATTAAAAAAATATAAATAAAATTTTATATTATTATATATATATATATATATATATATATATATATATATATATATATATATATATATATATATATATATATATATATATATATATATATATATATATATATATATATATATAACTTAATATGGTCATTTAAGTATAATAAAGTGAAATATTTGTAAAATATGATGAAGAAAAAGTAACTTTTTGCCAATTCGGGAGAAATTCGATTTCTTTTCTTTGTGTAAACATTTCCTGTGAGGTTAAACTTTCTTTCACTAAAAACACTTGACCAAGGGGTAAAACAAGTAATTTATTGAGAAGGAAAGAAGACAATTTTGTAGATATTTAGTAGACATTCGATATCCACCACCAATTGGGTCATCTGGTGAATTATCTTTTGTTGATTTTCTTACCATAAAAAATGGAGAGGAAAAGTAATTCTCAAATCATTATTATTTTCTTTTTATAACTTTTTTCTTTTAAAGTTACTTCTATGCCTTATTTGCTTCTTACTCTTCTCTTTAAAAGTTCTTTGCTTATGAAGAATATCTAAACCCTCCCCAGTTCTTTCTATTTGATCATTTTCATCATATGATGGCCTGCGCAACATTTCATTGAAGAATTCTCCTTTTGAACATCTATTTCTTTTGTTTCCCTAATTGCATCAGAATGAGATGGAGGACATTAATCTTCTTGACTTTCTGAATCTACACTCAAGTTGTTGCTTTAATTTTTACTTTTGAATTTATTATCTCATTAAACAGTAATTTTATTTCTTTTTCTTTTGCATTAAGTGGGGCTAATTTATATTGTGGGTTTAAGACTGTAGCTCGTATATGCTTTCTTTATTTTCTTTAATTAGACAGGAATGTTCTTTTAATGAACTCAACATGTTTCATTCATTGTTTTAACACCACTATCCTTCAAAGGATTACATATTATTGCAATGCATTCACAATTGATAATTTTGTTGTATATATATATATATATATATATATATATATATATATATATATATATATATATATATATATATATATATATATATATATATATATATATATATATATATATATATATATATATATATATATATATTATATATTATATGGTCATGACTATTTTACAAACTCCCGTTTCTGTGACATTAATCGATGAATTTTGGTTAAAAAGTAATGAAAAAATTATTAATTTGATTTAGTGTTTGAAAAAGATCACCCCCAAAACAAACTATCTATTTCACTATTTATGGGTATAGGGTACAAATCAATATATTTCAGAGGCGCTGTTTTCAAACTCGAATGATGTCATTTGGATAGTACATATTAACTTTTGGATTATTTAAAAGTTTAATTCAATACCATAACATACTTAATTTCTATTTCAATATCTTCTAGTTTATTTCTATAGCGTAAAATACATAAAGGGAATTTCGTGTTGGAGGTGACTTTTTTTCGTGTTGGAGGAGACTTTTTTTCGTGTTGGAGGTGACTTTTTTTCGTGTTGGAGGTGACTTTTATTCTTGGAGGTGACTTTTTTTCTTGTTGGAGGTGACTTTTTTTCTTGTTGGAGGTGACTTTTTTTCGTGTTAGAGGTGACTTTTTTTCTTGGAGGTGACTTTTTTTCTTGTTGGAGGTGACTTTTTTTCGTGTTGGAGGTGACTTTTTTTCTTGGAGGTGACTTTTTTTCTTGTTGGAGGTGACTTTTTTTTCTTGGAGGTGACTTTTTTCTTGTTGGAGGTGACTTTTTTCGTGTTGGAGGTGACTTTTTTCGTGTTGGAGGTGACTTTTTTTTCTTGGAGGTGACTTTTTTTCTTGTTGGAGGTGACTTTTTTTCGTGTTGGAGGTG
>SEYY01019433.1:102500-108913 GCA_009176605.1 Armadillidium nasatum
GGTGAGAGGTCAAGATCCACTTATCCCAAAATACGAAAATTAAAATTAAATTTAACTTTTTTTTGTAATTTTTTTTTTTTTTTTTGCAATTTTTTTATTAAATTATTAAAAGAGATAGTTTATAGAGTCAATAATATTTAAATTGTAAAATTTTATTTCAATTTTAATTGTTTCAAATACATTATTTAAAATTCAGTTGCCAATTGCTAAATTATGCAAATGGATGAATTCAATGGACAATTATCATTTTTTTTTCTCTACAGAACGCCGTCACTCACGGGCACACGGGCAGAGCCCTTTTCATATATATATATATATATATATATATATATATATATATATATATATATATATATATATATATATATATATATATATATATATATTCCATTTTTAAAATTAAACAGAGAATGCTGATATATCTGACATTTCTCCGAACGTGTACACAATTATCTTTTTCCCTTTTTCTTCACTTGTTTACTTAATATTTTATTTTGTTATGAATAAATTATCTTCAGTATATAAACCTTTCAATGTACAATAAATACGAGACATAGAAAACTGATATTTCAATCAAAAGAAGCTAAATTTTGAAGTGTTTTTCTTTTTATTATATTTTATAAATAAAAAGAAAATTGAAGAGTAAGAACGTAAGATAGTAGTGAGATGAAAACAAATTCAAAAAGTTTGTTTCCTCTTTTTTGGGAATGTGAAGTTGTTTCCAAAATCTATATGTTATAGATTTGGAGTAAGGATTAAATTTAATAAATAAAAAAAAATGGCACTGATGACATGGGATGAACCAGAAACTTATTTGTAGTTTTCAAACCTTTAATTAAGTACAGTGTATCTAAAGAAAGTCAAATGCACACTATTAATACTCTACAAGATGAGTACTTGAGCTTACACCAGAAAGATGCTACAAAGAGAAAATACATGCATCAAAAAGTAGCTCTTCAAGTTTATTTTCTCGACATACAAGAAAACACTATTGTGACATCACGACTTTTGATGGAAGTGTGTATGAAGAGAAACTCTGAGGGCGTTTATCGGCATGACGATACAACGTCGTATCTTCAGTTTATTTTGTTAGGAAAATAAGGAAATAAAATTGAGAAGCCACAATCCTTTTCGTAATGTGATAATATTTCCCCTCTTGTTATGGACGTGAACTCATTTGACCTCATGTAACTTAACCTCGACTAAAGCGTTATTAAAAATCATTATTATAGCTTTCATTTATTTTTATCATTTTTATTAGTACTGCTCTATGTTTATTTTTTCTTTCCTCTTCTACTCTATAAAAGAAAATAAAGGAAATAAAAATATATATATAGATGTGAATATGATATTTGAAACGATTCTCTTTAAACATATTTTTATCATCGTTTTTCTTTACCAGTCTTGGGGAAAAAAAAAAAAAAAAAAAACTTCTACTCTACAGAGAGAAACTTCAATAATCATAATCACATTTTTATGTACAGTTTTAATTTACTTTCAACTTTATATACATATATATTATATATATATATTATATATATATATATATATATATATATATATATATATATATATATATATATATATATATATATATATATATATATATATATATATATATATATCCTAAACTAATGTATGTATTATTTATGAGCGAAGATTACAAACTTGATAAAAATTGCAAGCATCATCGAACCCCCAAAGTGTTATTAGTGTCTGCAACTAATATTTATCTCACTTCATACTTAAAAGTATTTGAATCTTTGAATTAATTAAAACTTTTTATTATAAAAATGCTCAATTAAAATTTTAATCAACATTCTATTCAGAAACGAATAAAATTAATTGAATTATATATATATATATATATATATATATATATATATATATATATATATATATATATATATATATATATATATATATATATATATATATATATATATATATATATATATATATATATATATATATATATATTATATATATATATATATATATATATATATATATATATATATATATATATATATATATATATATATATATATATATATATATATATATATATATATATATATATATATATATATATATATATATATATATATATATATATTACAGTAATAGTTCCTGTAAAAGTTCCAAAAATATTGGTCACTTGTGTAAAAATAAAATAAATTTTAAGCCAAAAATAAAGTTTGAAAAATCCGCTGAACTTAATTTTGGTCTCTTCGTATTTTTAACATCTCCGAAATTTTCCCCAAGAAGGAAAAAACAAAGAAAAAGAAGAGATTAGAGGAGGGGAAAAACAAACTTTCTTATTTTACGAGTTTTCTTCACCCACCAATATGACTATTTTCCCATATATATATATATATATATATATATATATATATATATATATATATATATATTATATATATATATATATATATATATATATATATATATATATATATATATATATATATATATATATATATATAATATATAATATATATTATATATAAAATATTATATTGAAATATATTAATAATATATATATATATATATATATATATATATATATATATATATATATATATATATATATATATATATATATATATATATATATATATATATATATATATATATATATATATATAAGTAGTATGTAAAACGATGGTACCGGACCACCCCCTCATTTTCGCTCGCTGCGCTCGCTATCATTCGGTGATGGCCTGGTACTCGCTCGCTTCGCTCGCTCATCGTTTTACATACTACTTATAAATGTATTGTTTAAGACCGGAGGTGGGATGCTTAGAGGCTACGAGGCCCTCCCCGAAAAAACTGGAATGATTACTTGAGCAGGAAATCCTTGATCGAGCGAGTTCCGGGTTTGCTTACTCAATTATTTTTAAAGAAAAATGAATAATTTTATTATCAAAAAAGTGTTGTGGTAAGACTTGGAGAAAGGCGTTGGAGGGATTGTGGTTTGGTAAAAGAAGAAAAAATTGAAAATTGAGTTATAATAAAAAAATCTATAATAAAATGGATGAATTATTATCAAAAATAGTTAGTTTAAATGTCGAATTAATAAAATTAAATAAATGCATAATGAAACAATATGATAATAAAAATATTAAAAAATTATTTTAACATGCCTTATAAAAATCAAGAAACGGATCTGGATATTTATCAATATAAACAACGTGACGACGATATATCTTATATCGAATATCCGTTAATTAAAAAAATTTTAATAAAAAATTCTACATTTAAAAAATCTTATAGAATAAATTATATAGAGAATACTAGGATCTATATTTCTTATATCTATAAAATATTTTGTAAAATTAATATTAGTTATCGAAAAATAAAAAATAAATAGATAGGTGCATCTGGGAAAATTTTTTATAAGTATTAATTTTATTAAGCATAAAAAAATTCATATTTTTGATATCTTATAAAATTTTTTGTAAAATTAATATTAACGAAGTTATATTAGTTTAAACTATAATGTTTTATATTGTAAATACACTAGAAGTTTTAAATTTAAAGTTCCAGAAGTGATCTCTTATCTGAGTGGATAGAGTCTTGGTCTAGAACGTAAAAGCCTCTAGTTCGATCCTAGTGTAAAATTTTTTAAAAAAATTAAATTGAGTAACATAAATATAACTTCCAAATTTTTAATTAGGTCCGTCGTCGTGGCACAATGGTAAAGGATAGTGCCACGGCGTCGGAGAGGAAAGCGTTGTCATTGAATTTGGTGGGCATAAGTTCTTTATAAGGGAGTGATCATACCTTATGAGGAACGGCTTACCGATTCATTGACAGCGAGAGCATGCCATGAGTACTCAAAATACTCAGCTGATAGGATCCTTACGCAGTTCTACGTATAAAAGAGCCCGAATAAAAGATTCTGTCGGGTAACACCTGACGTGGTAAATCGTGCTGCGCTCTGTAGAACTGTAGTAATTCGGCTTCCTGTTCGCTGGGTATTTTGCATTAATTTTCGATAAATAAGTTAATAAAATATTAAAGATAGAGAAAAATTGCAGGAGACCAAACTTCAAGGACTCATTAAAATAATAATAAATAACCAACTTTCATTAAAATATATTAATAAAAAGGTTAACATTTATTAAATTTTTTAAAATAATTAAACAGCAAGACATAAAAAAAAACTATAAAAATCTACGGATTTGAAAAATACATTTTCAATTTTTAAAACGTGAATATTCGGTTCTACGTATAGTAGAGAGATAAATAAGGTATAAATTTATAGCTTTTCGAGGACAAGGATTCCGAATTTTTAATTATTTTTAAGATAGGTAGCTTAGAAAGACAACTTATATATCGTAACTTGTAAAATATAGGAATTAGAGAAAATTTACATGAGAGTAAAATTGAAGAACTTGATGAGTTTTAGGAAAAAATGATACTTTTTTTATTTTTCTCTATAATAAATAAGGAAATAAAAATGAACAAAAATAACAAGAAAGTCACCTTTTCACAAAATAATTCTATTTTTGAGATGGATAATTATGATAGAACAAACGATGAGCTAACTTCTATAATTTTAGATAAAGAACGATTTTCAAGAAGAATAAAAGATTTAGAAAAAAAATTAGCTCCTTTTTTAAAATCAAAGAAAAATAAAAAAAAAAAAAAAAAAAAAAAAAAAAAAAAAAAAAAAAAAAAAAAAAAAAAAAAAAAAAAAAAAAAAAAAAAAAAAAAAAAAAAAAAAATAATAAAAAAAAAATCTATAATAAAATGGCAAGATCTGAGAAAGCTGAAAATTCGAAAATTGACTTATAATAAAAAAATCTATAATAAAATGACAACTTGTGAGATCTGTAATACTAATATTAAAAATTTTAAAATTCATGAAAAAAGTAATAAACATATTAGAAATACAAATCAATTATTACCATTCTCATTATCAAAACTTAAAAAGAAATTATGCTCAATATGTAATAAAAGCGTTCTAAACTTTAAAATTCATGAGAAAAGTAAGAAAACATCAAAGAAATTTAATGCAATTGTGAATTATAAAAATTATCGAGAAGGATTATATGGAAATTTTAAAGCCTATTGTTATACAAATATTAGAATGGTTGATCCAAAAATGTTTATCAATAATATGATAAGTACAATTAAAAATAAAATTGAAGAACAAAATTGGAAAAATTTAAAACTTAGTCTTTCTCTTCACGTTGAATTTTATAAAGATTTACCTAACGGTAGAACATCAATAATTTCAAATTGGTTTAACAGCGGAACTATGACAAGTATAACAAATAATTCTCAAATAAAAGATACTATTCACGTTATGATTAATAAAATTGAAGAAAAAATATGCAAGTTTACCAAAAAAGGATCTGGCTGGATTATCAATAAACTGTTAGATTTTGAAATAAAAATAGCCAAATATAAACCATTAAGAGCTTCTTCTTATATCGAAACTCCATCCAAATATAAAAACCCAAAATTTGGATTGATTAATATTCAAAATAAAAATGATAATGAATGTTTCAAATGGTGCATAGCAAGATCTGATTGTTTAGATGAAGGTCATGTACATAGATTATCAACAAGAATAAAAGAAGTATCTAAAAATTATAATTGGAAAGGAATAAAATTTCCAGTTCAATTAAAACAGATAAGTATATTTGAGAACCAAAATGATGTGTCTGTTAACGTATTTGGACTAGATGAAAAAGAAATATTATATCCATTAAGAATTACTAAAGTTGAGAAAACTAAACATGTTGATTTACTTTTAATATCAGACAATGAAAATACGCATTATTTACTGATGAAACATTTGAGTCCATTTATAAATAAGAAGCATGAAAATAAAACATTATCCATGTCGATTCTGTTTACATAGCTTTTATAAAAAAGAATTATTAGATAAACATTTACCAGAATGCAGTATTCACACACCTGTGAGAATGGAATTATCAGAAGGTCAAGTACAATTTAGACTTCATTATAAACAATTCAAACATCCATTTGTTATATATGCGGATTTTGAAAGCACCTTACAAAAAATACATACCACTCAACCAAATCCAAAAGAATCTTATACGATTAATTTACAGAAACATCGACCAAACAGTTGGTGTTGTTATACGAAATGTGATGTGGATGAATATTCAAAGTTTGAAATATATGAAGGAGAAAATGCATCTAAAACGTTTGTAGAATATTTAATTTCAGAATCAAAAAGAATTTATGAATTATTGAGAATAAACAAACCAATGAATTTAACTCCAGAAGAAAAAATAAATCATGAAAATGCAAACCGCTGTTACGTGTATGTAAAAGAGAATATACAGAAAACGATTTTAAAGTAAGAGATCATAATCATTTAACAGGGAGAATATAGAGGACCTGCTCATAGAAGTTGTAATTTACAA
>SEYY01019434.1:0-2500 GCA_009176605.1 Armadillidium nasatum
TTTGCTTGATTTAAATGATTTATCTTTCTTTAATTCATCAGGATATATGTATTCAAATTTGATGGCATTTTTAATAGAGAGTGTTTATTGATTCTCCAACAATGAAAAATAACAAGACATTAGTAATAAAAATTATCCTTATAGAAAAAATAACAGGAAAAAATAATAATAATAATTACATTAATAATAATAATAATTAATAATAATAAATATAATAATAATAATAATAATCATAATAATATAATAATAAAAATATTAAATTTTTTTTTTTTTTTTTTATTATTGTATTATTAATGTTAATAATAATGAAAAAAAAGAATAATAATAATATTAATAAAAAATAATATTGATTATTATTAACTTGTAAATTTATATAATGTTATCATAATTTTATATTATTTTAATTATGATTATTATTATTATGTATTAATTATTATTAATTAATTAAATATATTTTTTTTTTTTTTAATTTTTTTTATTATTATATAATATATATATTATAATATATATATATATATAATATATATTATATATATAATATATATATATATAGTAGTATTACCGCAAGATCAAAGATGAAATGGTTTTTAAACCGGATAACCGTTTCGAAAAAAAACCCGAACGGTCTTCTCTGCATTTGCGTACAATCCCGCATTCTCAGGGACCCTCCTGACATTTTCTTTGTCGGTTCAGGGACCTACGCGGACCTTCGGACCACCAGATTCGAACCAATTTCAGCGGGACTGAACCGCAAAGAAAATGGTTAGGAAAAAAGTGAGGTGAACGCAGCGATTTTTCAAACTCAGGTAACTTCCTGATACCATTTTTGGGGGTTCACAGGGCCCCACGGGGGCCCCTTCCCCAGATTTGAGGCCAATTTGAATGGGTTGAACTCCCCAAAATGGTGTCAGGAAAGAGCGTGAGGTCAATCTGAGCGGAGTGATTTGCGTTGCAAATCAAAATCCCGTTCGGGTTTTTTCGAACCGGTTATCAGGTTTAAAAACCGGATCATCTTTCATCTTGGTATATATAAATATATATATATATATATATATATATATATATATATATATATATATATATATATATATATATTATATATATATATATATATTATATAAATATTGACAATAATATTAAAAGATCAAAGTCAATTTGGTATATATATATATATATATTATATATATATATATATATATATATATATATATATTATTATATATATATATATCAGAGGTGGGCGCGCAAATTTTAAAATTTAGAGCGCAAACCAAAAGCGCAAATTTTCAAAATTTGCCGCAAATGCAAAAGCGCACATTTTTTCAAAAATTTTGTTCGCAATGCAAAAGCGCCATGTCCGCAAATAAAAAAATTTTAAAGCGCAAATTTTGAAGCAAAAAAAAAAAAAATAAAAAAAAAAATAAAAATAAAATAAATAAAGATGAATTTTTTTTTTTATTTGATTAATAAAAATAAAAAAAATGAAAAGAATTTATTATATTTTTCGCCATCTATGATCTCTAGCTCTCCTCTTGCATTCTGAAAAGGGTCATATTCCTTATGAAAAAAATTTTTTCAAAATTGCTGGATGCAATGGCTGCCTTCTTTGGTCTTAGAATGTCAGAGCCTTGACTAAACAACTTCTCCACTTCCGCTGAGCTGGGTAATGGGGTATTATATTTCATAAACAAGTCCACCCAGACCTCTTGGTATTCACATGGAAAAAGGTTCCTAGTGAGAGGGGTATTGTGGTGAACATCTACTGCATCCCAGCTATCCAAGGTTTGCCGCAACTTCTCCTCCAGAGGTGTCTGCTAGATATATGGGGCCTTCAGTTTCTGAAAAATTTAGAAATGGTATCAAGAAATCAAATCTTTTTATTTCATGAACATTATGTCAGTGTATTATGAATATATTATATATATAATATATATATATATATATATATATATATATATATATATATATATATAATATATATATATTATATATATATATATATATATATATATGTATATATATATAGATATATATATATATATAATATATATATATATATATATATATATAGATATATTATCATCATCATCATCATCATCATTATCATCACCGTCCAACAGAGGCTGACGTTGTCGGGTGCTACTCCTCAAAATTTCTCCACGCATTTCTGTCCTCAAACATTCGGTTGTCTCCACCTTTTCCCGTGTCTTTTTCCTTCGTAGTATGGCTTCTTTACCGCCTCTCCATCTCTTCCTTGGTCTTCCCGCCGGTCTCCTTCCTTCTGTCACCATTCCAGCATCTCTCTCAGTCTCTTCCCTCCCCATTCTCTTCACGTGACCAAACCATCTCAGTTGTTTCTTTCTATCTTCAAAAATTGATTCCACCCAAGTTTCTCTCACCAGTTCAATCTCATTCTATCTCTCAGTGATTTATAGAATATATATATATATATATATATATATATATATATATATATATAATATATATAATATATATATAG
>SEYY01019434.1:7500-15540 GCA_009176605.1 Armadillidium nasatum
TAAAAAAAAGTTGTCGGCCCTTTGACCTTACCAAAAAAAGTTGTCGACGTTTTGGACAAGTGAGAAAATTTTGTTAATGTTTTTTTCAAAAGTGTCGGCCCTTTGACCTGTCGATTACTTTTCCTGTCGACGATTTGGGGTAATCCCGGTCGTGAGTAATGTGGTAAAATTTGAATCATACGTGATCACCTGTACCCCTCACATACCCACCCCCTTTTGTCCTAGGTTCGTTGGTGATTGCAAACAACTAATTTGAACTTAAAACCATGGAGCTTGATAGGTTTTAATTATGGAATATCTTCTAATATGCCTTTGAGAGTCATGATCACTTGACAAGTGACCACTGGCCAGTACCACTGACCAAACATCGCAGGAATACATATTACCAAACCCCAATATATATGTTGTTTCAATGGATGCTACTTATATGTTTACAAACTTTTTTTTTTTCCTTTTCAGATAAAGTCTAATTGCAAATATTTTTCACTATCTTAATAAATAATAATAATAATAATAATAATAATAATAATAATAATAATAATAATAATAATGAAGATGTCGACTAGAAGTAAAACTTACAATGCCTCATTTAGCCAGCCGACATACTTTCCAACCTCGATTATCCCTTCGAATGCTGATGTCTTTCTTCATTACTTATTTGTAAGGTATAGAGAAGAAATGAAATCGAAGGGCACAAGAACGACGAAAGAATGTTACAGAACACTAGCAAAAGATGTTGAACACATTTGGAGTGTGTTTCCTTTCCTTATATATCGTTCGAGGCAATTGCTATGAAAGTTGAACACTTGATAATGTCAACTACCAAACTCAATAAAGTTCCAATCAAACAAAGTTTATGACATTTGATAAGATGTTTGATACATATGCATGTACCTGCTTTTATAAGAAAATCAGCAGAGCTGATTGTAGATGTGATATTCGAATTCCAATGATCGAGTGAGAATTGTTTGCTGGACAAAAAACAAAAAATTAACCAGCTTTTGCATTAGGTAATGTCACTACTGCAGCAAGAAAAAGAACTCATGAAAGATATTAAAACCTTGAACGTGAATAAATGTCATGTTGTGGTTTTGCTAGTAGTTCTGCATATAGTAACTCTGATTCTACCGACGGCATCCACGAAATATAAAGTGAGACAGGAAGGGATTAATCTTTTCTTCCAGATTTCGAATTACGAGAAAACAGTAAAAACAGATTTACACATGCTAAATTGTCTGTGACAGCAGAGATATACTACATAAGTAGTAGGGCTGTTGCTGTAATTGTTAATGCTTCTTTGGAAGATATAGGGATCCTCAACCAAGGCAATATCTAGATAGAAAGAAAGTAGAAAGGGAAAGAAAAAGAGTCGGATTAAGAAAAGAGACTTTACACAAGTTGCAGCACCAAAACATTATGTGCGTGGGTTTTGGTGGAAGAAAAGATCAACCAAAAACACTTACAGGGACAGAACTTGAAGAACACATCGTTGTTGTTAAAGAACCTGTTGAAATCTACATGGATCACATCACTCCTGAAAACGAAAGTGCACAATACACATAGTTTTAATTCACTTAAAGCAATTATCTGTGATGGAACAGTTGTAAACACAGTTACTATAGGTGGTATAATAAAATTAATTGAAATTCACATTGAGAGGCCTCTTCAATGGCTAATATGCCTTCTGTATGCTAATGAATTACCTTTTAGACATGTATTCGAAAGTATTGATGGCAAAACAACGTGTCCGAAAAGCTTCGAAGGTTTGATCGGAAATAAAATAAGTCAATATCTAATGAAAGCAAAAATCGTTGAATTTACACCTGTGCAATGTGAAACTGAAGTCCCTGAAGAAATAGTTAAAGATTTCAGCAATGATCAAAAATATCTCTACGAGATGTGCGTTGGAATAAAATCTGGCACCATTTCGAAGGAATTTGCACTTAAAATCTTCAGGAGCTCTACATCATGCAAGATAGCTCCAAAAAAGCTAATAGAATCCTCCGGTTATATGTTTCAACAACAAACCCAGAAAATATCTCCAGGATTAAAATAGAATCATATTATAAGTATATGCCCTAGGTTGGTTCCCGATTAAATCGCATCCAAAAGCTACAGACGGTGCTATGAATTTTTATTACTTAATTTCTCTCATCAGAAATCAGAAGAAGGAGCATCGCATAATCATGGAAAATGTTCTCAGGTACAATGCTTACTTTGCTCATCCAGAAACCATTTTGATTTCAATGATCACAGATCGTAGGGTAGAAATTAGAAAGACAGCTGTTGATCGTATAATAAATGCAAGAACAAGAGGAGGACCAATAAGAAACTTTGCCTTGCTAAATAATATTAATTTCAATGCTAATGCTTATACTGAGATGATCGACTGGATCAAGGAAGCCGTCACTTTCCCAACCCTCTTACAAAATTTTTCAAATGAAGATCTACTTCAAGCTAAGACCCATCGAACTTCCTCCTACTCTTTGTCACACCTAAGGGGTGGAATGTACAATTAGCTTAGTTAATTGGGCCTCAAAATATTGAATTGGCAATAAAAAGAGACATAAATGTATTCTGAATGTCATAGAATCATGGAAATCTGTGCCAACTTTGGAATACAAAGATCAATGGAAGTAATTGTAAAGAGTTTTGTAAAGGTAAGATACATATATTTGTTTAATATATTTATCTAGCACTCATGTTTGTTCAAAAATAAATTGTTTTTTTTTTTCAATTGTATTCCTAACATTAAAGCCTGTTCAATAATGAAAATTTCAATTTTTATCCATTTTTTCATTTTAGGGGTAGTAGCATGCGAGGGGTAGGGGAGGTTCGCATTGCTCTAATAATTCACAATGTCATACAGACATTTATATTGAACTCTGTGCAGGGTGTGGAATTAAGATACCAAATTTCCCGACGCTCCTAATACTATATATAAATATATATATTTATATAATATCATTATTATATATAGATATATATATATTATATATATAATATATATTTATATATATATATATATATATAATATATATATATAATTATATATATATATATAATATATATATATATTATATAATATATATATATATATATATATATATATATATATATATATATATATATATATATATATATATATATATATATATTATACCATATAAATATATATATATATATATTATATATTATATATATATAATATATATAATATATATATATATATATATATATATATATATTATATATATATAATATAATATACATATTAATATTAATAGATTAATCGAATATAAAAATAACATTTGATTTTAGCGCAATCTACCCGCTGTTCTCAAAACAAGTGGGAAGAGCCGAAGGAATCTTCCCGCCAGAGCCTCGTAAACTTTGTGTTCAGCGGCAGTGCATATTTAGTTCTCATCATTTTATAATCTAGCCATTTAGTAAACCTCAAATAAACCATTTGGAATAAAAAGTGATAACAGACTTATTATTAACCTTTAATAACATTATAACAGTGACGAAGTACGTAAGTATCAAACTTATATTGGTGATCTGGAGTATTTCAAGTGATTTGGAGTGCTAGAGAACGCCCGCCATCTTCTCTTTGTGAGCGATGCCGTTGCAGCTAATGTTTATACAAGGCATTCTTTCTTCTTAAATCCGGTAAGGTTCTGTCATTTTGGGCCATAATCACTTCTGTTCTTCTGTATACTGCCCGGCCTATTTATTTTCTCAGCTGATGTGTCCTTTGGAGTCCCCTTTTGGCCGCCGGAAGAAGTGCATGCTCAGATATATTGTCAAGCTCCCTTGTGTGCGATGTGTGTAGATGTTCATTTCTTTCACTACCCCACGATACAAGTTCGACGATCAACATTTGCGCCATCGTAGTGTCATTCAAAGCTTTTATTAATACTTTTATTCGAGCTCTCCCCCTTTTTCAGCTCGTGTGTCAACGGAGATACGCCTTCCCCCGCTGTTGGAGGTCGCTTCCCTCAAAAGTAGCTGTCTTGTTCAACTCCCACTCTCAACGAAGTGCACTTTGGAATGAGTCTCCCCTACGCTTGGGAGTTTTCCGGCTTTCCCCACCTCCCTTGGACTAAAAAGAAATAATTTTTTTATTATATATTAGATAATAAATACTTATTACTTATAATTTTTTACTATATGTTTTTAATTTTAATATATCATTTTTTTTATTTACCAATTTTTCGTTAATTTTTGTTCTTTAATATTATTTTCTTTCTGCCTTTGTTGCCGATTTCCTCTTCCCCCCCCCCCCTTTTTTCTCTTCCGTTCTCCCGTATTTCATACTATGTCTGCCGCTGTCAACAAGGTTTTACTGGCGCTCTCTCTCTCTCTTCTTCCACTTCTCTTTTTCTGTCACACATTTCTTTTTCGACCGTTTAAACTTCCATTTCCTCTCTCTTCACACTTGTACATCAGTTCCTTTAACCACTCTTCCTTGCCACGCTTGCATTAGCATTCACTATGTTTCCCTCGCCAGGAATTTGCCTTTGTCAGCTTCACCGTCTTCCCAGACCGTCACGTTGTCTTTGTGCTAGTTCTCAGCGACTCTCATATTTAGTACTCATGCACGGCGTTTTCCAACCACCGTTTTTTTTCTCTCCGAAGAGGGGTTTCTATTGGATGTGGTTCCAGGCCGAGACATCGTTTCCGCCTCTTCAGCTTTCACAGTCTCTTCTCTTCTCCGACCGTTTACTTCGTTTTCTCACCGTTTTGTACTCTCTCTTGTTTTCCATGCTTTCCATCCTGTTTCTCTCTTCTCCGCTACGTTTCTTTCCCTCCTGCCTCGGACAACTTCCTTCTCACTTCGACTCGCTTCTTCCGCATCTTTGGAGTTCCAGTCTCGGGCGGGGACATCTTATATAGTAGCCTAGTTGTAAGTAGATTTAAGTAAAATTAACATTTGGTAGCCTTACACACTTAACGCCATCTGCCCGCTGTTCTGAAAACTAAGCGAGGAAGAGCTGGAAGGCAATCTTCCCGCCAGAGCCTCGTAACCTTTGAGTTCAGCGGCAGTGCATACCATTCGTGGTGCATACTTAGTTCTCATCATTTTATAATCTAAGCCATTTAGTAAACCTCAAATAAACCATTTGGAATAAAAAGTGAATAACAGACTTGATTATTAACATTTAATCATTCATATTAAACAGTGACTAAGTAACGTAAGTGACTCAAAACTTACATATATATATAATACTATATATAGATAATATATATAATATATATATTAGATCTTATAATTATATAATTTAATAATTATTTGTATATAATAATAGTTAGATTAGCAGTAGAGTTTACTTTAGCATCCATACATATTTCAAAAAATACTAAACGTATGTTAATTTAAAAGGATAACATTTTTTAAATCCTTGTTGAGAATTTTGAGAAAGAAAATAGTAAAAGATGTAAAAATAAGTTTAAAAAAAAAATTTGGCTTTGGTACGATACTTTCTGTTTATAAAATAGAAATATCGTACCAAAGCCAATTTTGTTTTTAACTTATTTTTAGTTTTTTTTAACTTATTTTTTGCAATTTAGTTTTCTAGCGAACTTGTTCGACTTATCATAAACCAACGACCGAAGTTTGCCGTGGGATATAAAAATAATTGACAGATAGATTGTTCCCATGGCATAGAAGCCTACTGCCAGACGTACGATGTTTTATTTTGTATTAAAGAACTATAATTTACGTACGTATTAAAATTATTTTGTTTTTTTTTTATTTCCCAATTTTTCTTACTGAAAATTCGCAAGGATTTTAATCATTTAATCCTTTTTAAGTTTAAATTTTTGAAATATTTATGCATGATATTTAACATTTGGTTAATCTCTATATATATATTTATATATGTATTTATTATTAATTTTATTTTGTATTATATATATATATTATATATATATATATATATATATATATATATATAAATATATTTTTTTTTTTTTTTTTTTTTTTTTTTTTTTTTTAAAAAAAAATAGAAAAAATCTAAATCTGCTAAAATGAAGCGTTAAAGCTTCAAAGCACCTCATGATCAAATATCAGCATTTATATTTTTTCGAAATGTTTCACTCTCCATTTTATCATATATTTCCTTTCAAATGATTTTTTTTTTTTTTTTTTTTTTTTGTGAACTAATATTTTTTTCCAATTTAATTTGGATAGCAGTTATAAATTCCCCACCCACCACATACGCAACACAACACATACTTGACAACACCCCCACCCACATACACCACTATTATTTTATTAATGTGTCGCTACAGTATGTGTGTACAGTTGTGAATAGTGTAATATAGTTAATATATATATATATAATTTTTTTTTTTTATATATATAAATATATATTTATATATATATAGTATGTATTATAATATCTATACATAATTGTAAATATTATATAATTATGTTATACATATATTTTTATATTTAATATATTATATATAATATTATATATTATATATATATATATATTATATATATTAATAGTATATATATATATATAGTAATTATATTATATATATAGTTACACTTATGGCAACCGCATCCGTATCCTCTTACAGAATCCTCATGCCACATTAGAATATATATAATATTATAATATAATATATATTATATTATATATATTATATATATTGCAGAAGTTAAAAAGAGCTGATTAAATACTTGCTGTGCTTTAACAGACTAACCACGACCAGGCGCAAACCCTCGAATATTCAGGTAGGTTAGCATGTCCAGTAGTTAAATTTTTTAGAACGTTTTAAATTATATGAACCATAAAATATGAGTTTATCAAATAGAGGAGAATCTGAGTTATTGGGATAAAACATGCATGAAGCGTTGACTTTGCTAATACTACTACTACTACTACTACTTATACCACTACTCATAATAATAATAATAGTAATAATAATAATAAAAATAATAATAATAATATAATAATAATAATAATAATAATAATAATATATAAATAATTAAATATATTTTTATTTTATTATATTATTATTATTATTATTAATTATTTATTATTATTATTATCATTATTATTATTTGATTTCATTAATTTAATTTTATCTATATGACATTTCAGGTAAATACGAATGAACGTCATAAATTACCTTAACCAAGAGCTATGTCCTTTTCTTTTCTTCCCTATTATTATTTTTATTGTATTATTATTATCATTATTATTATTTATTATCATTATTATTATCATTAATATATTACTGTTATTAATTATTATTATTATTATTATTTTATTATTATTTATTATTTATTATTATATTATAATTAATATTATTATTATTATCATTATTATTATTATTATTATTATCATTACAATTTAAACCTATAAATGTACCATTTCATGAATAAAGTTTTGTGAATAGAAATGAATTATTAGTTCAGAGCACTTTTCGAAACAACTGATACTTACTACTCCCATATACATTTCCATTCTATAAGTTCAGCCATTTTTAATTCAACCACTTCAAGAATACTCTTTGGAAAGTGATGACAAATACACTTTATATCTCATATTTTTTTTGGAACCATATAAAAATTTCACATTCTTTCGCCCCTCTTTGGGTGGAAGAATGAAAATGTGTGGTTGACCTGGTCTGTTTTCAAGCGTTCCTCGTCTTCTATTGATAATTTTCAACGCTGAGAACAGTAATTTATATGTTTTATTTTAACCTACTGATATTGGTTTTAATTGAAAGAATTTTGCCTGTCTCACTGACGTAATATAAAAGAAAACATAAAACGGAAAAATAAGAAATTTAACCTAGCTTTCAGTGTTTAAACATTGCTATATTTCATGAGAATACATGAAATGGACATTAACTATGCTGATTATTTTCAGGGTTCAGTTTAATGTTAGTTTCCCCAATGTAATTCAAATGTTCAAAATCTTTTAAGCTCAATTGATTGCTTTTGCTTGCAGCTTCCAGAATTAACTTACCATACGAAAATTTAAATTTTGTACCCTACACACACACATAAATATA
>SEYY01019435.1:0-7500 GCA_009176605.1 Armadillidium nasatum
ATCTCATCCCGGTGCCCAATGGTTCGTTCCATTTCGCGCTGATCTTCTTCTAAATCGGAGTAAACCCTTCTTCTCACACATACAACATTAATACAGACACCCTTTAAAAAAAAATTAAAAAAACTAAATGATGGTCTCAAAAGAAGTTGCTTCGGAGAAGCCACGGGGGGCGGCTTCTAAACATAGCCCCTCTTCCACCCCTTCCCTCATCACCACTTGGGAGTTGGTGGCCTCCCGTGATGGGGTTGGTGCCACCAAGACACAGCGGCCGGCTTGTCCTGATGCACGATCTATTTTTTTATTAATTTCTGCAACATTCGCGGTCTGCCCTCTAATTTCCACTTTGTTGAACATCACTTATCTTCTTCTAGACCTCACCTGCTATTCTTGACCAAAACTCAGATGTTTGAGCGTTCTGATAGCAAACCTTTTCTGTTTCCTTCTACTGTCTCTATCCTCAATTTTCAGCCAAAGGCGGTTGTTGTTCATGCGTGCGCAGCGATGTCGTTTGTTCTCGTGTCTCTAATTTCCGAATTTTACACCTTATGGCTTAGGCTCTCTTGTCATTCTACGACAAACAATTTAATTAAACGAACAATTTAAAAAATTTTTAAAATTTAGTAAAAAAAAAAAAAATATGATAAAAAGTTTCTTTTTGAGAGCACATAGACTTTGCAGTCCTGCATTTATAGATGAAGAGATCACTCACATTAAAACAGTTTTTAAAGATTTAGGATATCCATCTCAATTTATAAACAAGGCATTATTGTCCACCAAAAGAAAATTACGGGAATTGGATGCTCAAAGACGTGAGTCGGCCTCTACCTTTGATGAGAATGTTGCTGTTCTTAATGTCCCGGATGCTGCAACTATAGACAGAAATGAAAATATAATTGGTGATAATGTTAGAGATGATGGAGTTTTTAATCTTCCAAAAAAATTTGACATTAAAAATAAATCTATTTTAAGTGTTTTAATAGATACTGAAAATTTAAAAAAGTTCATACCAGAAGAATTTTTAATTGTTTCAAATGTTCCAACCAATATAAAGAAATTCTTTCATAAACAAAACCTTTTTAAACCAATAGATGATAAGAACTCAGGTGTGTATCGTATTCCTTGTATGGATTGTGAGAGTGTTTACATTGTAGAAACATCGGATTTCATACGAAGAAAATACCAGCACAATTATGCACTTCTTATTGGAGATGAGAACTCTGCCTTGCATAAACATCGAGTTTTGAAGAATCATAGAATTGGAATGGATGATGTGAGATTGTTGGTGAACGAAGACAATGTTAATAAAAGACAATTTGTGAATCCTTTTTTATTAAAAATTTAACAATTTAATATTAATAATAATAATATTTTTCTTGATATTTAATAATACGTTAAAAAATTTTCAAAATTTTCAATTTTTGTTAAAAATCTTAACAACTTCATTTAATTAAAAAACTAACTTTTAGATTTTTTATACCCACCATTTTAATTTTTTATTATTAAACTTGAGCCTGAAAGAGGAAGGACGGTTGTTCCTTCGAAACTCCTCGCTCTTTTTTATAAAAATTTGTGTTTTAGTTAAATACGGTTACAGTGTTCTTGTCTATATATATATATATATATATATATATAATATATAATATATATATATATATATATATATATATATATATATATATATATATATATATATATATATATATATATATAATATATATATATATAATATATATATTATATATATATATATATATATATATATATATATATATATATATATATATATATAGGAACTAAAACTTCCGCATCCACATCCGCTGATGTGAAAAAAAAAGATATTCGCATCCACGAATATTAAAATTTTTTACATTTGATACATCACTTAATATATATATATATATATATATATATATATATATATATATATATATATATATATATATAGTATATATATAATATATGAGTGTGTGTGCGTGTGTGTTTATTAATAGATTATAAAGAATGGAAATTTTCCTTTGACAGAAATTTAAGTCGAGATCAAATGCTTGTAAAGGAAAAAACAAATCGAAATTTTGATGCAAAGAAAATGATAAGAAAAGGTTGCTTTTACTTTCGTAAGTTTTGAATTATTTCTTTGGTTTCTATTATTATTACGTTTCTTAATTTTATTTCTCTCTCTCTCTCTCTCTCCTCTCTCTCTCTCTCTCTCCTCTGTCTCTCTCTTTATGTCATATTACATCAATATTAAATGAGAAATGAATAAATATAAATCTACAACATATATACATATATACATATATGTATATATATATATATATATATATATATATATATATATATATATATATATATGATGGTGCCGTCGTGACAGGCGTCCGGCTTGCCTCGGTGCACGGTCTTCTTTTTTCACTAATTTCTGCAACATTCGCTGTCTTTTTTTTTAATTTCTCCTTTGTCGAACACCATCACTCTTCTTCTAAACCCCATCTCCTCTTTCTAACCGAAAGTCAGGTGCTTGAGAGTGTTGAAAGCAAACCTTATTATGTTACCCTCTACTTTCTCTGTCCTCAGTTTTCAGCTACAGGCGGTTGTTGCGGATATGTGCGCAACGATTTTATTTGCTCACGTGTCTCTAATTTCAAGTCTCCTGAATTCTCTATTTTATGGCTTAATTAAGCTCTCTTACAATTCTACTACAAAATTTATTTGTTCTGTTTATTTATCTCCTAATTCTACTGACTATTCAAAATTCTTTGACTATTTATTCTCCAAAATAGAGCACATTCTGTCTTCTTCTCCTTTCTCCGAAATCATCGTTTTAGCTGATTTCAATGTTCACCACCGCTATTGGCTTTCATCTAGTTCTCATGATCTAGACGGTGAACTCGCCTGCAACTTTTCTACCCAGAACAACCTTGAGCAGTTGGTGCAACTCCCTACCAGTATTCCTGACCGTATTGGTGATGAACCCAACATAATTGATCGTTTCCGTACTTCTTATCCTTCCACCTTCTTACCTCTGTATCTTATTCTGTCTCTTCAAGCCTTCTGCAAGAACGGCCACCGCCTTCGTCGAGGAAGCGTTTCTGGCACTTCGGTGCTGCTACTAGTCTGACTAGCGGTTGTACTTCTCTGATTTTACATGGAATGATTATTACTTTTGAGGTAAGGATCCCTCGGAGTGTGCTGAGCGTATAACCGAGGTGATTCTCTCTGATATGGAGCCGTATATTCCATATTCTTTCCTTTCTACTAAACCTAATCAACCTTGGTTTAACTCTACTTACTCTTGTGCCATCCGACATACGGATGCTGCCTTCAGAGATTACCGTCGTCTTCAAACTCCTGAAACTCATTCAATTTATATTTCATCCTGGAATCGTGCAAAATCTATTCTTCGAGACACCAAAAACTCTTTTCTCAACCAAAAATGCAATAATCTTTCTGGCTCCTATTCCTTTCGCCTTTTCTCAACCTTTTTGCAAAAATTGACAACTCTAACTTTGCTTCTTCCTCTTTCCCTCCTCTAGTTTCTTCAGATGGCCCAACTGCCATTTTACCTTTTACTAAAGCTGAACTCTTCACTCATACTTTTACCTCTAGCTCTACCTTAGACGATTCCGGAGCTATTTCTCCTCCTTCAACCCCCTCCAACTTATTTATGCCTAACATTGTAATTTTTTCTTAGCTTAACACTAAGAAAGCGTATGGTCCTGATGGTATTCCTCTTACGGTTCTTAAAACTTGTGCTTCCGAGCTTGCACCCTGCCTTGATAAACTATTTGGCCTTTGCCTTTCTACTTAGACCTTCCCTTCTTGCTGAAAACGTGCAGAGGACCCCTCTCAGCTCTCTAGCTACGGGCCTATTTCTTTATCCTCCGTTCTTTCTAAATTTTTCGAATCTATCATTAACAGGAAATTTTGGAAACATCTTAATATCTCCGATCGCCAGTATGGCTTTGGTAAAGAACGTTCAACTGGTGATCTTCTTTCCCTACCTTGGACTCTTGGTCCTCGGCTCTTCGGGGTTTCGGTGAATCTTTCGCTGTGGTGCTAGACATATCGAAAGCTTTCGATAGAGTTTGGCACAAAACTTTGATTTCCAACTTCCCTCTTTCGGAATCTATTCTTCTCTCTGTGACCTTCTCTCTAATTTCCTTTCCGGCCTTTCTATAGCAGCTGTTGTAGACGGCCACCGTTCTTCCTATAAATCTATAAATAGTGGTGTTTCTCAAGTATCTGTTCTAATTCCAACTCTTTTTCTAATTTTCATCAATGATCTTTTATCTGTTACTTCGTCTAATACGCACCCTTCATTACTCCTCTTAATTTGAAAGATGACCCTCCCAACAGCAGTTGATAGATTCAAGAAATGAAAAAACGTCTCGTAGCCGAAGTCTGGGGCCATTCTTGCAATAGATTTTAAGAGATAGAATAAGGTATGGAGATAAGAATGTGAACGAATGAACTCAGAGAAATAAAGAGTTTAACAGTGTAAGGAGAAGGATAAGAAGTTAGGAAAAGATTAAGTATGTTGAGTCAGAGACTTAGGTGGAGATTAAGAAAGGGAGATGCACTAACTGCTAAAGGTTGTTCTGGATAGAAAGTTGGAAGGCGAGATCACCAGCTGGATCATGAGAACTAGATGAAAGACGTTGGCGGTGGTGAACATTGAAATCACCTAAAATGATGATTTCGGAAGGAGAAGAAGGAAGAATGTGTTCTATTTTGGAGTTAAGATAGTCGAAGAATTTTGGATAGTCTGTAGAGTTAGGAGATAAGTAGACAGAACAGATGAATTTGGTTGTACAGTTGCAAGAAAGTTTAAGCCATAAAGTAGATAATTTAGAAAAACCCCACATTAGAGACACAAGAACAGACGAAATCGTTGCCAAACATATATGCAGGATCCTCCTTTGGCTGAAAATTGAGGATAGAGACAGTAGGAGTAAACAGAGTTGCGTTTACTGTCAGAGCACTCAAACACCTGAGTTTTTGTTAAGAACAAGATATGAGGTCTAGAAGAAGAGTGGTAGTGTTCGACAAACTGGAAATTAGGAAAGAGACCGTGAGTGTTGCAAAAGTTAATGTAAAAGGAAGAAGACCGTGCACCAGGATATGTTTGAATACAGGTCTTAGTGGCACCAACCCCATCACCGGAGGCCACCAACTCTCAAGTGATGATTGAGGAAGGGATGATGAGCGGCATTCTTTGGATGCCGCCTTTCGAAGCATCTCCGAAGCAGTTTTTTGTTTCGCCATTTTTGTTTTTGTGTTATAATGGTAGTGTAAGAATAAGCACTTGTAAATTGCTGGGAACATGATAAGGGAATAGAGTAAGGAGAAGTGGGAGTAAAGACACTCCATTATGAGACGAGGGTACACTACAGACCCTCTGAGAAGGCGAAATGTGAAAAGGAACGAACCAAAGGATAAGGAGTGAAACGAAATGGTCAATCCCACCCTATCCCGAGGCGGTAAATACCAATGCGGGGAACTTTAATCGCTTCGGATGGTGCTAATATATATTTATATATATATATATATATATATTATATATATATATATATATATATATATATATATATATATATATATTATTTTTTTTTTTTTTTTTTTTTTTATTCATAAATAATATTAAAATATTAATATTTGTGAATATAGGAATAATAATCTCTTTTCTCTCAAAAAAGCAAGTAATAATAATAAAATCAGCTCCATATTAAACCATAAAGACAGATAACCAAATTCCCTACGCTCGCTGGTCGTATATAAATCCAACTGCAATAGCTATTCAGCCATCTTTGTTGGTAGTACTATAGACAACTCCACGTGCGCACTAGAGAGCATAGGGGAACATCACAGCATTCTGGAAAAAATTTATCTAATCCTTCCCATTCTAACATTAGAGAAAACACCGTAAAACCTCGACACCAGTTAAACCAATCTAATTTTAAGATAATGTCACAAACCAACCACTCATTAGATTTACGTATTTTAGAATTAGTTTACAAAACCACTCTCAAACCATCTTTAAATAAAGTCAGTAGTGCAATAGGGACTTTAATAATATAAATTCACACTCCTTAAAATAATTGACTGTTTTTTAGGTAAGAAATTTTTTTTTGTTTTAAATAAAAATTTATTCCCACCATTAGTGCACATATTTTTTAAGCAGTGTTTTTAAAAGTGCTTTTATATTAAGAATTTTTCCTATATGTTTTATTTTATTTTATTATTTCTTTTATTCCTTTGGATTTTAAATAATTTTATATTAATAGCACTATGTTATATTAGATCTTAAAAATGAGAAGTTTCATTCTCGAAAATTTGAAGACTCAATAAAATGTTCCATAGAGCTCTGGTTCTTCATCATAATATATATATATATATATATATATATATATATATATATATATATATATATCTATATATATATATATATATATTATATATATATATATATATATATATATATATATATATATATAATAATAAATTATATATATATATATATATATATATATATATATATATGATCTTTTCTTGCCTTCTTATCCTTCTCCTTACATTGCTAAACTCTTTCCTCATCAGGGTTCATTCTATCACCTTATTTCTATATCTTATTCAGGCTCTTTAGTCTTTCGCAAGAACTACCCCTAAATTCGACGAGGAGAAGTTCCTGGTACTTCTGTGCCACTAACTGGACTGACTTGCGGTTGTATTTTTCTGATTTCCAGTGGAATGATTACTGTTTCGTGGGAAAGGTACCACGGAATTTACAAATCGCATAACTAAGATGGTTCTTTCTGACATGGAGGTGTACATTCCATATTCTTTCGCTTCTACTAAACCTAAAAAACCTTGGTTTAACTCTGCTTATTCTCGTGTCTTCCGCCGCAGGGATGCTGCCTTCAGGGACTACCTTTGTTTTCAAACTCCAGAAACCCACGTAACTTATTTTTCATTCCAGAATCGTGTGAAATCTGTTCTTCGCATCACCAAACACTCATTTCACTTTAGAAGATGCAATATTCTTTCTGGTTCTTCTTCTTCACTCTCTTTCTAGCATTTTGTAAATAAAAATATCATCTCTAACTTTGCTTCTTCTTCTTTCTCTCATTTTGTATGATTTAGCTGTACAATGACCGTCATTCCTTCCTCAAAAGCTGAAATTTCGCTCAAATTTTGCATCTAATTCAACCTTAGAAGGTTCCGGAGCTGTCCCTACTCCTATAACCCCCTCCAACATATTTATGCCTAAAATTTTAATTTCTTCTAAAGATGTCATATTTGCTCTCTCTGAAATAATTAACATTAAGAAAGCTTGCGATCCTGATAACATTGCTCCTTTGGTTCTCAAAACCTGTACTCCCAAGCTTGAACCCTTGGTTGATAAACTAATTCGTCAATGTCTTTCTACTTTAACCTTCCCCTCTTTCTGAAAACGCGCTCATTCAGCCTGTTCCGAAGAGTGGAGACCACTCTGAGCCCTCTAAC
>SEYY01019436.1:0-2500 GCA_009176605.1 Armadillidium nasatum
TATAACCATCGTGTCCAACATCATTATATATAATATTACATAATATTGTATCATTAAAAATAATATTTAATTGCTTCATCAGTTCCATCCAAGTAATGTATATATTGTGAAGAACACCATATTTCGAGAAAAGTTACTTCACGGGGAAAAAATTTACAGCATGTTAAAAATAAAAGGAATTAATAACTTAGTTATAAAGATTGCGTTCAGAGGTGGAGGTTTAGTGAAATATTTTGAAGAATTTTTTTTTCTTATGTGGCACTGTCAGATACTGTTGTTAGTAATGTTATTTGTTTTTGAGAGCAGACTTCACCAACGAAGGGCGTATGCCATCCTTTATGGCAGACAAAATGCTGCCCTTCAGGTCATCACGAGTTCACAGCAAGTGAGCTACCGGCATTGAGAACTCGTTTTGCTCTATCTCCATAGTAAACGGTGATACCACAGAAGATGTGTCGCAAGTGATTCCGAATGTAGTCAGACCACAGATAATTTAGCAACCATCAAGCTCCACTGCAGAGAGTTTTACATTATAAAATTTCAGTTTTAAAAATTATAATATCAACACTAACATCTTAATAATTAAATTATTCGTGCATAAATTATTACGTGTTATTATTTTAGCAATTTGTTCATTAGTGTTTTAAAAATAGAAAATTATTTGTTTTTCGTATTTTTGTTGGTTCCAATAATTTTAATAATGGCTTCCGCCAGTCTTTTTTAATATATTTACCGATTAAGTTTTATACTCCGCCGTTTTTATTTTAAATTGATTAAATTAGATTATAAAATATATTTTTATTTGTGTGTATTCGATCGTTCCACGAAAATGAAAAATGTAGAAGAAAAAAAAAAAAATTTCGCTGCATTTTCAGTGAACCTCGCTGTAACTTGTGTAATCACAATTTTAGTGGAAAGGATCCAAAGTATATTTTATTTTATCAATCAGTATGATTTATTCGAGAAGTATGTGTGTGTTTTTGAATTTAATTGTGGTTTTTATTTACTGCGATAACAATATAACGATGTGTTTAGTTTCAAAATAAATACTGCACTTATATTGGCTTATATTTCGTTTTCTATAAGCTACGTGTAAACTTGTGACGTCACCAGTTCATCATTGGCAAGGTACGTTTAGAGCTCTATTATAGTTTTGAATTTAAGCCCCTAGGTAATAATATAGTCCATCACCACATCTCTTAATTTTCTCTATATTAAAAAAATAGACAAAATATGAAGAAATATATTGCACATACCTTATTTAAGCGCGGAAAAGTGAAAATAAAGTGCATATATATATATATATATATATATATATATATATATATATATATATATATATATATATATATATATATATATATATATATATATATATATATATATATATATATATATATATATATATATATATATGGTCAGACTGCACTTTGGTCCCCTTAAATATCTAAAAAAGTACTAAACATACATTAAAAAGGATAACATTTTTGAAATCCTTGTCGAAATTTAGGTATGAAAAGTGTAAAATATTTGAAAATAAATTTAAAAAATAAATAAATTTTTTTTGTACGATAATTGATGAAAAATCTGTCCTTATTATTTTTATTATTAGTAAGTTTTTTTTTTTTTTTTTTAACGAATCACTTTCGACTTATTTAACCTGACGACCGAAGATGCTGTGGGATTGTGGCCTAACTGATAGCTGGTTAGTGGCCATAGGATCGTAGCATACTGCCATATTACACCAAATATATATTTATTTTACATTTTTTTACAATTATCTACGCATTCGCGAATTTAAAGCACAATCTAAATGTGTTTAAAGCAAGTTCAAATTCTGAGAATTAGACTCATAAAAATAGGCGGGCAAACGTGCGCTGTCTGACGTTCGCTGCCAGACGAACGATGTCTTGCATGGCATTTAAATACCATAAATAACGTAGTTATTAAAATTAATGTTTTTTTTAATTTTAATTCCCAATTTTTCATTATCAAAATTCTTCAACGATTCCAAAAATGTTATCCATTTTTAATGTAGGTTTAGTAGTTTTTTAGATATTTAAGGGGACCAAAGTGCAGTCTGGCATATATATATATATATATATATATATATATATATATATATATATATATATATATATATATATATATATATATATATATATATATATATATATATATATATATATATATATATATATATATATATTTTTTTTTTTTTTTTTTTTTATACAATACACCGTATCCCGCAAGATGCAGGGTGGCATCGGCTGCAGAAACAATGTTCCTGCAACCGTACATGGGAAGAAAATCCTGGTAAAAAGGTTCCCAGCCTTTAGAACCATGCGAAGAATAATTCTTCAATTGTCCTGACTGCGACGAAATCCCAATCATTTTTTATTATTATTATATATATATATATATATATATATATATATATATATATATATATATATATATATATATATATATATATATATATATATATATATATATATAT
>SEYY01019436.1:7500-15000 GCA_009176605.1 Armadillidium nasatum
ATATATATATATATATATATATATATATATATATATATATATATATATATATATATATATATATATATATATATATATATATATATATATATATATATATATATATATATATATATATATATATATATATATATATATATATATATATATATATATATATATATATATATATATATATATATATATATATATATATATATATATATATATTATATATATATATATAATATATTATTTTATATATAATTTTTTTTTTTTTTAATATATATAATATATATATATATAATATATATATATATATATATATATATATATATATATATATATATATATATATATATATATTATATATATATATTATTACTAAATAAAACAAATATAATAATGAATGAAACACAAACAACACACCAAACGTTTAAATTGTAACTGAAGTGAAAGCGTCAAGCTTACCGCTTATAAGTTATATCTTCCCTTTAATCGTAGATTCTGGCAAAAATGCTAAGTGTTTTCGCGCATGCGAGACTGAGTAAAATTGTGTCACTTTTATATGGGTAGAAGCTGCCGCTTACGATGCTCTTCCATGCATTTCATTTTTACATAGAAAAAATTCGGATTTATATTTTCAACTTTTTAACTGCTTCTAAAACAACCTGTCTCCTTCCTACCGCTTCCTTTCGCTTCACGCTCCCCCCTCTCCAGATCTTTTCACTACCACAAGGGGGCAGAATTGCCACTTTAAGAATCGCTGAACTAGAAGAAAAGACTTTATATTTAGAATATTCTACATATATATATATATATATATATATATATATATATATATATATATATATATATATATATATATATATATATATAATATATATATATATATATATATATATATATATATATATATATATATATATATATATATATATATATATATATATATATATATAACTTGTTTTACATAGGCTATTTATTTAAATAATTAATATAATTTGATTAAAATTAATTCAAATTAAAAAATTATTATAAAATTAAAATTGTAATATTGATTTCTTGATTTAGAAAACGAGAGTAAGAAGAAAAAAAAAGAGGAGAAATTATACTCATAAATAAATACAAAATAATAATCAAGAAAAAGAATATAAAAAATGTTGCAAAAGAAAAAAAAAAAAAAATTTTTTTTAAAAATTAAATAAAAAAAAAAAAAAAAAAAAAAAAAAAAAAAAAAAAAAAAAAAATATATATTTATATATATATATATATATATATATATATATATATATATATATATATATATATATATATATATATATATATATATATATATATATATATATATATATATATATATATATATATATATATTCATAATAAGAAATTTCGGGAACATACGTTTGTACCCTCAAAAACCTCATGAAAGGTTATTAGATATGACAAGTTAAAATTGACTTTAATAATAATAATAATAATAATGATAATAATAATAATAATAATAATAATAATAATAACAATAATGATCATAATGATAATAATCATTGATAATAATAATAAGGAAATAATAATAATAATAATAATAATAATAAAAATAAAAATAATAAGGTAATTATAATAAAAATAACAAGGTATTTAAAATGGAAATAATAATAAATAATAATAATAATCATGAAAATAGTTTATGTACTAATAATAATAATAATAATAATAATAATAATAAATCGCTGTATCTTTGTTATTCTTTTTGAAAGGTTAGTAAGTCATCCCTCGTGAAATGCTGCTAAAAGATTGTAATGCTATATATATATATATATATATATATATATATATATATATATATATATATATATATATATATATATATTTATATATATATATATATATATATATATTTTTATTTTTTTTTTTTTTATACAATGCACCTTATCCCGCATGATGCAGGGTAGTGTCGATTGCAGAAATTTTGCATTCCTGCAATCGTACGTGGGAAGAAATCCAAGTTGAAAAGGTTCCCAGCCTTTAAAACCATGCGAAGAACTATTCTTCATCTGACTCGACTGCGACGAAATCATCATTCATTACTGACCAGAAGTTACTACTAACTAAATTCTTTTTTTTTTCTTTTAATATTTAATTTTCCATTAATTGTCGAAAGTACTTTGCCTCGAAAGATATGTTGCTTCACAAAATTTTTATTGAATTTCTTTTAATTAATTAATTTTAAAAATACTGAAATATTATAACGAAATATTAAATTTTCATTTCATTTTACCCATGGTCAGTTTCATTCTTCAAGAATAATTACACAAACAAACTGCAACTTCAGGGAGAAGATCTTGAAGCTCCAGATCCAATAGCCTTCTCTTCTCTTCTCTTCTCTCTCTTCTCTTCTCTCTCTCCTCTCCTCTCTCTCTCCTCTCTTCTCTTCTCTTCTGACTCCCTTGTGATGTTTCTAACTTTTCTTCTTCCCATCTGTTTCCAAGCACATCCTCTCTCGACGGCAGCCGAATCATATATTTTTATATATATATATATATAATATATATATATATATATATATATATTATATATATATATATATATATATATATATATATATATATATATATATATTATATATATAATATAAATATATAAAAATAAAGAAAAAAAATTATTATTATTATTATTTTTAAATTATTATTATTCTCACCTTTTTCTCATCATACTCCTGTAGGTATAAGAACATGTCCCTCCATTGTCTGCCATAGATCATCATACATCCTTGTCCTCCACTTCTATTCATTCTTTATTTTATTTACTATTTACTTACTATTATTTATTCGTATTATTATCACTTATTATAATATGTTATTATTTTTGTTGTTATTTTAAAGCAAAATTTGGAATGATTTCACTACATTTTAAATAAAGATTAGTATTTGTTTTTTTGTACTGTATTTTGTATGTTCACCTCCTCCCCCCCCCCTCCTCCTTTTATTGAGAACCTCATTCCTTTTAAAATAATCAGCAATAATTTTTAAGTAATTTAATAATAATTATTAATATTATTATTTCTTTATAGGATTCGAACCATGAACCATATGGACTAATTTATTTTCACATACTTTTACACTATTAATAAAAAAGAAAAAGAAAACACACACACACACACACACACACACACACACATATATATATATATATATATATATATATATATATATATATATATATATATATATATATATATATATATATATATATATAATATATATATATATATATATATATATATATATATATATATATATATATATATATATATATATATATATATATATATATATAATATATATATATATATATATATATATATATTATATATATATATATATATATATAATAATATACAAATTAAATGAAGTAAAATAAATAAAAATTAATATATATTTTTAAATCAATTTAAACTATAGTTAATTTATTTCATAATCCAAAACTCCTAAATCCGTTTTTAATTAAATTTTCACTTTTTTTTTTTTTTTTTTTTTAATTTTCAGTTTTTATACTTTAATCGCTAAGCTTCTATACCCTCCCTCCCCCTCTTCCCTCGGCACCCCTCCCCCTATTTTAGTAAAGCATTTTAATTTACCGTTCTTCAGTTATTAACTTTTTTTATTAATGCGTGAAATATCCCTAATATAAAATATATAATATATATATAATATATATATATATATATATATATATATATATATATATATATATATATATATATATATATATATATATATATATATATATATATATATAGATAGTGTGTGTGTGTTTGTACGCGCAAGTTCATGTTTGTGTGTGTGTGTGTGTGTATGAGCTGAAAATGTTTTGGCTAGACTCCCCAGATAGAGAGAAATTGACTAATTCTGTGATCTGTGGTCTGGAGTCCTGAGAATCAGTTAATTAAGTTGAAAGCACTGAAGAAATGGACCTACCATCACTGCAAAGCTGTGGGAGTTAAATGTACTTTTTAAACGTAATAATAACCACAATTTTTCGCTTTTTTTTTTTTGGGTATGTGGTTTTAATGTTATATGTTGTACAAATCAATTCACTCAAATTTTAGTACGTTTTCATATTTGCAATTAATTTGAGTATTATTTTGCGAATGACACAAATTGGAGTTCAGTTTCATGCATGAAATATATATAATAAAATTATTTTTATTTCATTCTAAATATAAAATGAAAATTTTTTTTTTTTTTTTTTTTTTTTTACCGAATTAACTGAAATTTGAGATCTTTTTCGTATATGCAATTAATTTAAGAGTTTATTTTTCAAAAACAAATTTTATTTTATTTTTAAATATCTAATAACTCAAATTTGAGTTTATTTTCATAATTAATTTATGTTTATTTCTCGAATTAACTCAAATTTTATTTCAATTTTATATAGGCCTATATAATCAATTTGAGTGTTATCAAATTATCTAAAGTACGTGCAATCGATTTGAGTGTTATTTCTCAGATTAACTCAAATTTGAGTTCATTTTTCATAATTAATTTGTGTTTAATTCTCAAATTAACTAAAATTTTATTTCATTTTGTAAGGAAAATGTAATCCATTTAAATGTCATCAAATTATCTAAAATTTGAGTTTGAGTTTAAACGTGCAGTCGATTTTAGTGTTATTTCTCAAAATTAATTCAAATTTGAGTTCCCTCTCGAACAATGCAACAATCAATTTGAGTGTTACCGGAACTTAGTTTGAATTCAATTATTTCGGAATTTTTTTTTGGCTATACATGTATCTTTTAAGAGAATCTTTGTGGAATTTGAATAATTTTTTAAAATTAAATTATTAGCATTATTATTTATTTTTATTTTTGGCATTTTAATTTCAGTTGGTTTCGATAAAAATATTACTGTTGAAAGTTTTATTATTTATATTTTTAAGTATAGCGTGTAAAAAACTTTTTTTATTTGGGGGGGAAGGGGGGGAGTTGAGTTTGTAATATTCAAGGGTTAAAATAAATTTTTTTTTTCCTACGGATTGTGTCTTATTAATTAATTAATTAAAAGTTCACAAAATTTCTTTTGGGGGTCTGGTCTCCTTCACTAATATAACTCTACACTCATAATATATATATATATATATATATATATATATATATATATATATATATATATATATATATATATATATATATATATATATATATATATATATATATATATATATATATATATATATATATATATATATATATATATATATATATATATATATATATATATATATATATATATATATATATATATATATATATATATATATATATATATATATATAATTTCAATTAACATTCTCAAAGAGAAAATGCTCAAATTTGTAAGTTTAATGTAGCGGTGCACACAACATTTTTGATATGTCGCGGCAATTTATAAGTCACTTCAAAATATTGATGATAGTTTGACACCTGGGAATGATGTTAAAAATAAATACAGAATAAATTGTACATTTTTACCTATTAATGGAGGGGTGGGGGGGGGGAGAGGAGTTGTTCATTTCCTTTGGAAACCGTTCTTACAGTGGAAGGTTTTAATTTTTTTAATTTTGCAATATTTTTTTTTTTTTTTTTTTTTTTTTTGAATAAAGAGCCCTCTCATATTTTATTGTTCTATTGCATGGAAGGAGAGCTGTCTAATAATTTGTTTTTTTAGGATCTACACTACGGACGGAACCAAGGTCTTCCGTCAAGCAATCAGTCGTTCTACTGTTTGTTATACTGGAACTTCAACATATTTATTATGTTGTGTAGAGTAACTATCTTTTCTGCTGCTAAAGGCCTCTGACTGGGAGGTGAGGGAGGAAGGGTCTCTCTCTCTCTCTCTCTCTCTCTCTCTCTCTCTCTCTCTCTCTCTCTCTCTCTCTCTCTCTCTCTCTCTCTCTCTCTCTCTATATATATATATATATATATATATATATATATATATATATATATATATATATATATATATATATATATATATATATATATATATATATATAATATATTATTTAATATTTTTTTTATTGTATACTATATTTTATTTATAATAAATTGCATATTATATCTTTCGTTCTTTTATTTATTACAACACGAGCCAAAGAGGTATCTCAGCTCAGTTAAAAAGTTCGTGATATATATATATATATATATATATATATATATATATATATATATATATATATATATATATATATATATATATATATATATATATATATATATATATATATATATATATATATATATATAGTGTGTTTGAAACTGAATATTTGTTATCTATTTTTATACATTTTATCTATTTACCTTTTTGTTTTATATTGTTTTTAATCATTTTTGATTTTATATTTTGTTTTTGATATATTGTATTTTTATTTTGTTTTTGATATATTGTATTTTTATTTTGTTTTACCATGTCCCATGTTTGGTAGGTGGTTATTTGGAAATTTGAACTTGATGTCACTAACCATTGTTCTCACCAGGTTTCCGGAGTCGGAAGAAAAAATGTTCTATTCTGACTTTTTTTTTTTTGTTGTTGAAGAATTCCAACCCCAACGCCCTCCAAAACCTCCGATTTTTCTACTCTTCGACTCCCAACTCTCCTTCTCCCTCAAAAATCTTCGATTTCAGTCAGACTCATCGACCTCCAACTTTAACTCCAACTCTGCAACTTGTACCTGGTTTGGTTCTTAGTCTTTCCTTGAAGAAGATTTACTTCCAAAGGAAGTATTTAGTTTGAATTTTTCTTTTTTTTCTTTTTCCCTTTCCTGAGAAAATTTGAAAGTTTTAATTTTTGGCAGAAGGTGATTGTAAGGAGTTCTCCTTCTTTGAAAAGAGACATATAAAGTTGATTAAATCGAAGAAGTATCTAGAATATTATACAACTAATTGACTTTGGTAAAATTTACAGTAAAAATTGATAGGGGAGGAAGCAATATACATTGTATATAAGCTGCATTATATATATATATATATATATATATATATATATATATATATATATATATATATATATATATATATATATATATATATATATATATATATATATATATATATATATAAACTGTATAGGCGAGAGTATGAGAAAGATAATGATTTTAGTTGCTGGGAAAGTTAGAGATGATAAACTGACATGGTTTTTTTCATATATATATATATATATATATATATATATATATATATATATATATATATATATATATATATATATATATATATATATATATATATATATATATGTATATATAGTGAGGCTTGGGGAAAAGGAGTTTGCTAGTAGGACGGTGAAAAACTGTTGGAAGAAATGTCTAACAAGATACGAAAGGGGGGAGGGGTGCCAATCGGAATGAAGAGTGAACCAAAAAGATCAAGAACATTTTTTTCATCATGGACTGGATAATATTCGGAGGTTGAAAATCAGTTTTTTTTTTAGTCTAAGATTGGGCCTTTTTAACGAAGAAGATTTACCGTTCCTCTATGCAGACAAA